>CM076569.1:609760830-609924060 GCA_034641835.2 Pinus albicaulis
ACTGTAATATGCCTATTTAAGGAAATTTAGAAAACACAGCAAACGACACAACAATGGAATGTCTCCTTCAGGAAATATTCAACAGTACATAAAATAATAGGGACAGCTTATGCAATAGACACACGTTAAGCAAAGAAATCGCTGAGCCATTTCATTATGCGAGGAATTACAAGTGATTACAATAGATTCCCAGATGATAGTGCTCAAACTGGCGCAGGCAAGACAGAGACCAAACAAAAGTACAGCGGGTTTCCTATTGCATTCAAGCCGCTGAAAGTGCTGTTACGTGCTGTTAATATGTTGCGGCTGATAGAAATGCCCCCTACGCGACTCTCGATTCTACCTCACATCCTCGTTGGGCACGGACTGTCCCTGCTCCTTCACCAAACCCCAAAGCCTCCAAATGATAGCACTGTAGAGATCACACGAGATGGTCCGCGGTCTTTCCACACAGAAGCGCTATCACTTCTGATGCTTCTTTGCAGCAAGCTCCCGACCTAATCTTCTGACCAAACAATGGTAGGACTGCCTCACCCGAGCAGGCACTCGAAGTCCCCCGGGGCTGAGGTTGAGATGTCCGCTCGGAGACACTAGGCGCACTAAACAATGCTGCAGACCTGCTAAACAGCCGGCGTGCTCAAGTCTTAGCGACCAATAACAATTTCATAAAATTCATCAATGACCAAAAATGAGGAAGCTATCTCCCCTTTGTACTCGGCCCTCCTCTCGAGCACCGAGCTCCCTCCTTTCCCGCGCAGCTAACATCCTCCTTTACTGCGTAGTCCCCTCGATCCCCACACTGCCAGCTTCAGCCTGCGTACTTGCCTTCGCGCGCCCGGGTGAGTCCACGACCCGCTCACGGTTGTTGGAAATTTACTAGAGGCGGCAAAATTGATCCGGTTTGATATTCCAATTAGCTATTTGCTAATTGGGAATATTACATAATATAATAGCTCACAAGTTTAGCTTCATATTATTGGTATTTTTTTTAAATGTATGCTAATTATATTTAATTAAAAATGTCAATATTTCAAATTTTTTTTTTTTTTATATTCGTTTTTGTACCTATGAAAATATCATTTCTAATTGTTTCACTAAACAAATTATTTTTCTAAATCACTTATTAAAATTCAAATCACCAATAATTAACCACTTAAATACTTACACATCAAATTTACATTTTCAATCTTTAAAAAAAAATTCCATCAAACTTTGTTATCTTTCACATTCTAACTAATGGCTAAACATATTCTCTCTAAACCACTTATTAAAATTTAAATCACTCATTAAAATTTATAACCACTTAAATACTTACTCATCAAATTTACATTTTCAATCTTCAAAAACAAAAAAATTCCATCAAATTTCGTTATCTTTCACATTCTCACTGATCCACTAAACAAAATATCTCTCTAAATCAAAAACAAAAAAATTCCATCAAATTTCCTTGTCTTTCACATTGTCACTTATCCACTAAACAAATTATCTCTCTAAACCACTCATTAAAATTTATGATTAGCCAGTTAAATACGTATACATCAAATTTACATTCTCAATCTTAAAAAAAAAAAAACACCTTTATATGTTTGATTTTGCCAAAGTGTGGAATCTTCAATTAGTCTTGTCATCGACTACTTTTTGGTCAGTCCAGCATGATTATGATGGAAAGATTTATAAAGTTGATATTTTAAAAAAATAATGATTTTAGTTGTCTTTAAATTAACCATCATTATTTTCTAACAAAATCCTTATTATATCCTTCCAGTGAAAAATTTATCTAATTGATATTTTTTTTTAAATAATAATTTGAGTTGTCTTTAAATTAACCATCATTTTTTCAAACAAAATCCTTATTATATAGGTGAGTTATAACATGAAAAAATCCATATAGATGAAATCCTTATTAAATAATTGAGTTATGATATGAATTATAAAAATTCCTTATTATATAGGTGAAGTTTTATTTTTTACTCTAATTTGATTCCGGATAAAATCAAATTAAAAAAGTGGATTACTTTGAGTGTCGAATCAAATTTAAAAAGTGGAATACTTTGAGTGTCATATATTTCATATATGATTGGGTTACTTTGAGTGACATATATTTTATAAATGATTTTATTATAAGGAAAATATTTTGCAGTGAAGGTATTTTTGGAAGCTAATTTTCAAAAGAAATCTATTGTAACATTCACCCTTAGTACTAGAGAGGATTTTGTGATTGTTTAAATGGATGTTTTTTATAACTTAAAAAAATTGGATGGACCAAGGTTTTTGCAATTTTTTTCCTTCTTGTGCTTGTAGTATATATAAATGCGCCAATGTGTAAGGTATTTAAAAGTATAAGTGTTATTACAAATATTACTTATTAATATATATTTAATTAAAAAACATCTGGTTATACACAAAATTAAATGCATTGGTTCTTATACATATTATGCACAATTAATTGCATTGGTTCTTATACATATTATGCACAATTAAATGCATTAGTTTTTATACACATTATGCACTAAATACATCGCTTTTTATACGACACGCCATTTCTCTTCCAGTTTATGTTTTGTATGACATATATTAATCAATACACATTATTACTTTAAATATTATATTGATAATTCAACTATATTAAATTTTAGTTAAACTTAAAGAACTTGCTTTGTGTATTAATTGGGAAGAACTCTTATTGCACTCGTTTTAATGAGGCTCTTTCTCTATATATATAATTGATTTGCACATTGATTTTATTTTTTTGGTTAATTTAAAACTATTATGTTCACAAGGTTCTCTATAAAGTAAAAGATGCAATGATTCTACTTTCCTATTTAGTATTTAATACATTTTCTTTAATTTTCCAATTGATTTTTTACATAAACAATGTTGGTTAATTGATTATAAGCATCGGTGAGCATTTAACATACCATGCACACCGACATATGAAAACATCTCTTTGAAAAAAACTAACAATGACATGATCATCTTGGATCCAACAAAATTAGTTGTCTAATTGCAACAGATACCAAATTCCCCATATATAACTAAAACTCCTACAAAAAACAATAAAAAAATGCCATATAAACTTTGTGACAACCCTTTTGTCAATCCCTCTTGTAAATATTTTATGGACTCTAATTCTTGTAATTAATTGTGGAAATGTAAACACAATGGACTAGCTAAGAGAGGTGACACAGATTCAAGGTCTTGAGGAGGATATTGCTTAGGAATTGAGGAATCGAAGATTGTTCATTTAATAGCCACCATATCCTTGAATGGTTTAATTAATGTTTCTGGCTGATATTTTAATATCCGACATGGCAAGAAGGAGGAAGAGTAAGGACTTCCTGGATGGAGGACAATCCCATACTCCTCTACCATGTCTCGTGGATTGCACATTGGAAGGTCAACATGAAAGAATGGATTTCGCAAGGAATGACTACATGAGACGCGAGAAGGAGGACGAAGAGCGGTGTGCAATATGTGGATTCTAGAGAAGGGAGTGTTGGCGAAGAGGAGGTTCCATGAAGTGTGGTCTGTGGCATGTTGGGAACAGTCATGGAAAGATTTGACAAGTATCACAGACTCAGGTTTGGGCCGTGGGTGCACGCGGTGATGCATGAACAAGGAAAAACAGGTGGAGGCACATAGTGTTATGGATTGACAGTATGGCGTGGTGACTCTGTACTCATTGGTTTCCTGGTTTCCTAAGGGTAACTCTATGTTTCCTTGGTTGGTTACGAGCTTCACAGTTAGATAGAAATGTGCTCTAGATTCCTAGTATAGGGTGGAGAAATAGGATGTGATAATTCTGAGTTTAAGTGGGTGGAGATGATGTTGTCTCTAGATTCCCGGTAGTAGTTGACTACCTTGGTTTCAATTCCCTTGAGCACTTCTCCTCAGGATCCTTAGGGTCTCAATTTGCATCAAAGGTGGTTGACTACAAGAAAGGATTGTAGTGCAGTCAACCTACAATTGGGTGGAGATTCGAAGTACCACTCTTTGTTGACAATTGTATACTTAACAAGATATGTTGCTTACTTATGCCATTGTACATGTTCATGTGATGAAAATGTATAATGTTGTTTGTATATTGTAGGCTCTCAAGATGAGGGGCTTGTCTTCTTTTGTGTCTTATTGAGATGTGCGTATGTTTAATTGTTATGGTATGGGGACTTGAGGATCACTAAATGGTTGCTCTACTCATAGTGATTTTTATGGCTTGTTTATTAGCTGGAATACTATTATGGTGTTTTAAATCCCATGGTCTATTTATTATGCTTCAGTAGGGATCTCTGTGTTTAGGAGCTTATTGCTTAAATGTTTAATATACATGTATATGGTTATACAACTTACAGGGCTTGTAGGCAGGTGATTTAATTACTCAATAAATAATAAGGAAAAGTCATTTTTTTTACTAATATATCACATGGATTTGTATTTTGGTGGTTGAGCCCACAAGATTTTATTGCCTCAGTATTGGTTGTGTGAGCGCTTAGCAAAAATTCAAGATCATGTCTCTATGAATATATGCATTCTTTGTTTTTTAATTACTTGAATGCGTCTCATCTATCTCAAGGAATTTATTTCTTGTGTTAAGGCATGGTTGGGTTAGAACCAGGATCTCAGAGAATCCTACTTGACTCCCTAAAAGGGTTACAAAAAAACCAAGAAGGTCGTTTTAATAGTTAAGCAAAATAAAATGTAGTGGTATTTTGGTAATCGAGCGAGAACTAGATTGGGACAAGTATGCACGGGTGATATATCATTGTACACACACAAAACACACATAGTGCGACGAGAATAGTTGTGCTCAGACTTGGGTTAGTTCAAAGTAGGATCAACTGAAATAAAATATACATAATGAGCGGGGAAAGGCCCTCATTTTTATTGGAATTGACCTGAGGTCTAGAGTACACAAGAGTGCAGGGTGGGTATGAGGGCTTGGATATGGGTCGGGGGCCGGACTAGCTTGTAGGTTCGAAGGCTCGGAGGGTAGGAGAACATGAGAGTACAGAACTGGTTTGGGGCTTGGATGTAGGACCAGTTCTAGAATATTCTGGGGGTCCAGGGGTTCAAGGATTATGGTGTACAGATCATAATTTTATGCCCATACTATTCACCTTGGTTGAAAACACATAAATTTTTTTATCATTATAATCCAATGCGAAAATTCCATAAGGGCGCCATGTGGATTCCATGTGGGTGCCACATGGCAGGTTCTTGGCTATGTGGCAAAGTGTCTAATGGCATAGGTTAATTGGCCATAAAATTTGATCTGATTATCACCTTTCGATGAAATTTATATTGTTTGGAATCTCTTTTCAAGCTTGGTGTGATGGTGAAGCCCAAGGTTAATTCCGCTAATCTTGCGAAAGGATGAAAATTTTTAGTTCCATTTCCACGACATTACCATGCAGTTCGGGTTAAAAGAAAGCAACACCTCCCACGGAGTAGGCTGAGGCTAGGTTGGTGGGAGGGAGCATCACAAATTGGTATCAGAGTAGAGGGTTCAATATTGGACCTCTGGAGATAAGTTGGGGGCTCTAACACAGTATGCCAATGTGTTATATGTTTTTATAGAGTAATGTAAAAGCACCATGGTTCAACACTTGGACAAAATTGGCTAAGAAGTAAATAAAATAGGCCTCGAAGGATAATTAAACAAATCTATTATAGAGTGTGAAAGCTAAGTATGAATGTTGTTGTGTGTAGCTTGCAATATTTCATTATGGTCTACATGATGACTGCAGTGATATTATGATATGTTTCATTATTTTGATAAATGTACGAACTTGAAACTTGGTGTTTCAGATAAGTTCACAACCATGTGCTTATGGTAGGGTTACCAAGGTTATAATGCATATATTTATTGTACCAAGGTGTGGCTAGAAACTGTGTGTGTGTGACAACACAAGATAAGAGGACACAAAGTAATAGAAAATTGGAAAAGGGATGAGCAATATGATAGTGCAGTACAATACTAATAAATCACAACATGGGCATGAGGAAGAGTCAGTAGAAAACAGAGGAGAGGCAAGCTCTCTTAATTGGTTGGACACATTGAGAAGCTTAAGGTATAAAATAAGGAATTACAAGGTTGAAAGGATTGATAGGGATCTGGAGAAATAAGTTAAGGTGAATGTAGTCATACTGAAAATCTAATCATATTTCTAGAGACAGAAGAAACATGAGCTAGGTTCCAATTACAAGTATAGGCAAGGATCATCAAGATTGTGAAAGCAAGAAGTGAGGATTGATTGTGTGGAAGGAACTAGATCTAGGAAAAGGTATAGAATATCAAGGGAAGACATGGTGAGGGGTGGAACTCCTTTGAGTACCCTAGAAGGGAGGACAAGCAATAATAAGCAGCTATATGGTGTTAATGCAGGATGATGTTGTCAACAAAGAAGTAAAGGAAAAGAATTAATGCCTGAAGAGTTTAAAAAGGAAAATCCTCCTACAATTCATGGAGAAGTGAATAAGGTTGAGGAAGTAGAGACATGGTTGTTGGGAATAAGGAAGTATTACAGTGTCCACAATTAATCTGATAATATGAAGGCAAGAGTGGCCATATTTAGCCTAAAAGGTAAGGATGATATTTGGTGGTAATATTTAATGAATTTCAAGGGTATTATAGAATAAGAGTTGTCTTGGAGATTATATGAGATGTAATTTAAGGAAAAGAACTTTTCAGAGAAGTATTATGACATCAAGGAAAAAAAATCCTATTAGCATAAGATATGACAATTGGTAGCTGATGAGTATGTAATGAGACTTTTGGAGTTGTTGAGGTATGTGCCCTACCTCAAGGATGAAAATGAAATACAAAAAGGTTCCTCAGTGGATTTCCATAGGTGTTTAGGGAAAGGATAGAGTTTGATGAACCAAAAAATCTAGAGGATGTTATTAGGAAAATGAAGTACTATTATGAGCAATCCAAGCACAAGTCTGAGTACAAGACTGAATGGAGAACAAAAGGAAAAACCAATTTCAAGGGAGAGGGATAGGAAATTCTAAGGAAGCAGCCTAGAGGAACGAACACAAATTCAACCATTAATAACAAGGGTGAATTTTAGCAGAGATAAAATACTACTAGTAGAGACTGATTACATCAAGCCATAGGAGAGGAAGCCAATGGTTTCAGAGGAGAGCCTATAAAATTTTAGATCTATGGAGAGAACCACAGGAAGAGAGATTTTCATTTGAAGGAATCTCTGGATTATCCACAGTGTTATAAAACGATGGTCGAAGGGAAGGATGGTCTAAGGTTGTACAATTTCCAGGGAGAGGAGATAGTGAGGAATGTGGCTCAGAGTGTGCTAATAATTTATGCTTCAAGCCACAATAATTAAAAATAAGAAGGTATAATTAACAAATAGGTTGTCTTAATTCTAATAGACCCACGTTCAAATTTTAGTTATGTAATCCCTCAAGTAACCATCAAATATTCCTTACTAAGAACAACACACGAAGAATCATGGCTTGTACAACTCTCCGCTGGAACCAAGTAATGAGTGAAGTATGAAGCATGATCATGCCTAGTCGCGTTGAGTGGCATTCCCACCACTTTGAACTTAAATTTATTTCTTTTGAGCACATATGACATCCTCATTAGGATGGATTGGTTGGAAAAGAATCAAACTAAGGTTGATTTCTTTAGTAAGTTGATTGAATGCTTCAACAACAATAGGGAAAAGATAACATTGCAAGGAAAATTAAAGTGTGTATCAGTCAGACTAGTAATAGCATTGCAACTAAAATGATTTAGCTAAAAAGGGTGTAGACTGTTTCTTGTCTAGATAACCAAAAAATCTAAATATAACAAAAATAATTTGGAGTACCTAGTTTTAAAACAATTTGAAGATGTATTCCCTTAGTAGATTCCAGGACTATTTCCACACAGAGAAGTTGATTTCTCCATAGAATTTATATCCGGAATAGTGTCGACTTCTAAATCCCCTTATCGGATGAGTATGACAGAGCTGATAGAGATAAAACTACAGCTAAAATATATGTTGGACAATGGTCACATTAGGCCGAGTGTATCACCTTGGGGAGCACCATTTCTATTTGTAAGAAGGAAATATGGCACATTAAGACTATGCATAGAATATATACAACTTAATAAATCCATAATTAATAATAAACATCCATTGTTGTGAATCGATGATCTATTTTATCAACCGCGTGGAGAAGAAGTATTTTCAAAGATTAATTTAAGATATGGGTACCATTAGGTATGCATCAAGGATGAAGATATCCACAAGATAATATTTAGAACCAGGTACACGAACTACGAGTTTGTGGTTGTTCCCTTTGGGCTTAATAATGCTCTTGTTACCTTCATGTGTTTGATCAATAATGTGCTAAATTCTTATTTGGATAAATATGTATTATTTTTCATCAATGACATATTGGTTTATTCAAAAAAAAAGAGCATAAAGAGTATCTTATAGCAGTGCGACAATTACTAAGAGAGCATAAGCTTTATGCAAAGCTCAATAAGTGTGAGTTCTTTCAATCTCAGATTCAATACATGGGACATATATTCTCAAAGCAGTGTGTGGAAAATGACCCAGAAAAGGTTAAGGAAATTATGGAATGGCCAACTCCACAAAATGTATCCGAAGTCAGATCATTTATGGGACTGACAAGTTACTATAGGATGTTCATTAGAAATTTATGTAATATTGGTTATCCAATCACAACATTACAGATACATGTAATTGAATTTCGATGGACATTCGAATGTGATGCAAGTTTTGAGTAGTTGAAACATGTACTTACACATGTGCCAGTGCTAAGGACAACAGATCTAGACAAAGAATTTGTTGTGTGCATAAACATTTGCAAGGATGGGCTAAGTGGAGTCCTTATGCAAGAGGGACAAATAGTATACTATGAGTCTATGAAGTTCAACGAGCATGAACATAATTACATCACCCATGATCTTGAATTGGAAACAATAATTAACGCCCTAAATATGTGGAGACATTTCCTTATTGGGAGGAAATTTGCACTAATAATAGATCATGGAGGGTTGAAGTCTATGTTTTACTATCCTAAGTTGAATGCTAGGCAGGAAAGATGGTTGGCACTAATTAGTGAGTTTGATTTTGAAATCAGTATATCAAAGACAAGTAGAACAAGGTCATTGATGCACTCAACAAGAGGATGCAGGTATTTCATGTAGCACATGTAATCTCTTGTGAAAGCAATATCCAAGAAAATATTAAAGAGGGGGGGTAATAAGATAACCAGTGCCAATAAGTAAAAAAACACTTGCAACAAGATCATGAAGGGGCATCGAGCCAAAACTACTCTTTTATAGAGTATGGATTGCTAATTTTCAAGGGAAGTTGGTATGTACCTTGTGTGGGTGACTTAATGAAGCTCATTTTGGATGAGTATCATAAATGACCATATTCTAGTCATCATAGTTATCCAAAGATGATAACAACGAATAGGAAATCATATTATTGGTCAAGAATTAAGAAGGATGTGGATGACTATATTGCAAAATGCTTGGAATTCCAATAAGTAAAGGTAGAATGTGAACATCCAACGAGATTTCTACAACCAATCCTCATCCCACAATGGAAATGGGAAGTCATTTCAATGGACTTCATCATTGGGATGCTAAGGATAGCTAGGCAATGTGATGCCATAATGGTGGTGGTGAATAAGTTGAGCAAGGTGGCTCATTTCATAGCTTTTAACTCCATTGATAAGGCAAGTGATATTGCACAAACCTTTAAAAAGGAAATAGTGATATTGCACGATATACTCAAGAAAATTATCATGGATATGGATGATAAGTTCACATCCAGGTTTTGGAAGGAGTTTTTTGGGAGTCTATGTACATAATTAGATTTTATTGCAACCTACCATCCAAAAAAATATTGGAAAACCAAGGGAATAAATAGAGTGTTGGATGACATGCCCAAGATGTATGTCATGCACTAGCCGAGGAAGTGGGAAGATCTTCTTCCACTAGTGGATTTTGCTTGATAAAAATGGGTACCAAGAGTCACTAAAGATCAGTGCATTTGAGGTTCTTTACGGTAGGAAATGCAATACTCCTATCAGTTGGAGTAACCCAATTAATTGAGTGCATATCGGGCCTAATATGATAAAAGCGATGGAATAGGAAATGAAAACTATCAGGAAAAATTTAAAGATGGTTCAAGAGAAGAAAAAGAATTATGAAAACCAACATTGAGTACACAAATAATTTAAAGTGTGATGTCATGTGTATCTCATTATCAAACCAAAGAAAATTTCATTAAGAATGGGGTCTAGTGCCAAGTTGGCACCATGATTTTGTGGGCCATTTCAAGTTTTAGAGAGAATAGGGCTAGTGGCATATAGATTAGCCTTTCCACCTACAATAAAGGTTGACGATGTTTTCCATGTTTCTTTACTTAAAAATTATATACATTATGAAAATCATGTGATTGATTGTTATGTGCTACACGTAGAACTAGAGGAAGAGTTATGGTCATAACTTATGTGCATTATAAATCGAAGGCATATCGTACTCGGAAATCGAGTAATCGAGTAAGTAAGGGTGCAGTCACCAGTGGAGACATTTTGGACCAAAGGAAGGCACTTGGGATATGGATGAGAAAATTAGGGTGTCGTACCCATTTTTTCTTGTTGGCTGAGAAAATGTGAATATGATTGTAAATGAATGTAAAGAATCGTGTATATAAATATCACAGTGAAATTTATGCTTAATTATAGAGCATGTTTAAAGTTGGGTTCGAGTACATAACACCAAGGGAAATGTTCCTCTAAGGGGGTGGGGTTTGTAATAGCCCTTTTGTAAATATTCTATGAACCCTAATTCTTTTATTAATTGTACAAATGCAAACACAATCGAGTGGATGAGAGAGGGGACATAAATTCATGGCCTTGCAAAGGATATTGCTTGGGAATTGTGGAATGGAAGGATATTAAATTAATAACCACTATATCCTTAATTAGTTTAATTATTGTTTATGACTGAGATTTTAATAGCTAGCATTGCAAGGAGGATGAGTATGGAATTCCTAAATGGAGGACAAGCCCATACTCCTTTGTCATGTCTCATGGACTGTGCATTGGCAAGTCAAAATGAGAGAATTGATTTAGCAAGGAATGGCTACACGAGACATAATAAGGAGGAGGAAGAGGGGTGTGTAGTGTGTGCATTCAATAGAAGGGAGAATTGACAAAGAGGAGGTTCTAGGAAATGTGGTATGTGGCACACGAGGAGTAAGAATGGAAACGTTCAGTACAAATCATAGACCCAGGTTTGGACTATGGGTGCACACGGTGAAACATGGAAAAGGAAAAATAGGTGGAGGTGTAGAGTTATTTGGATTCCCAATATATGGTGGAGACTTTGTAATTTCTGGATTCCTAGTTTGTAGAGGGTAAATTTATGTTTCCTTGGTTGGATGAAAGCTTCACAGTTGGATACCAGTGTGCTCTAGATTCCCAATATAGGGTGGAGACACAAGAGGCGATAATGCCTAGTTTAAGCGGGTGGATATGGGGTGGTCTCCATATTCCTAGAAACAATTGACTATCTTGGCTTCAATTCCCTTGACCACTTCTCCTTGGGTTATAAATCTAGCTCGAGGGTGGTTGACTACAAGAAAGTATTGCAGTGTAGTCAACCTATGATTGGGTGGACAGTCAGAGTCCCACTCATAGTTGTCAGTTGTTTAATTAAAAAGATAAATTTATTTCTTATGTCATTGTACATGTCAATGCAATGAGAATGTTTAATGTTGTTTTTATATTTTAGGCTCTCAATATGAGCGGTGTTTCTTCTTGTGTGTCTTATCGAGGTGTTTTTCATGCTCATCCTCATTCTTAGAATATATCACTATGCCATCAATGAATACTATCACAAACTTGTCTAGATAAGGATGCAACACACTATTCATCAAACACATGAAAGTAGCTGAAGCATTAGTCAAACCAAAAGGAACCACAACAAATCCATAATTACCATACCTGGTCTGAAAAATAGTCTTGTAAATGCCCTCTTCTTTGAAGCGTACTTGATGATATCCTAATCTCAAATCAATCTTCGAGAACATTTTTGCTCCCTTAAACTGATCAAGTAAATCATTAATCCTTGATAATGGATATTTGTTCTTGATCATCACCTTGTTCAAATGCTTGTAATCAATGCACAACCTATTAAAGAGTATCGTCCTTATTCTTCACAAACAACACTAGTGCACCTCAAGGTGATACAATTAGCCTAATGTATCCCTTGTCAAGCATTTCCATCAACTGCAGCTTCAGTTTGATTAACTATGGAGTGCTCATCTTGTAAGGTGCCTTTGATGTTAGTGTCGATCGTGGTACCAACTCAATATAGAAATCTCATTCCCTATGAGGAGGAAACTCTGATATATCTACTGGAAATACATCCTTAAACTGTTGCAAAACCAAATATCTACTCAAGACTTCTACACCCTCAATGTCCTTACCTTTATCACTAGAAACATGCAATGCAAATAATACACACCTTTCCTACAATTGCTCTTTTCCTACATAGCTGTAACCATTTTTACTGATGTAGGCTTCTTCTTACCATGCAAGATTCTCTTCTCAACATCATCATCCAAGCACTCGATAGCCTTCTCATAACATTCCACATTATTCCTATGAAGGTACAACCAATCCATACCCAAAGTAATATTGTATTATCCTAATCGAAGAACATTTAGATGTACCAATGTATACATACCATTCAACTCAAATGCACAATATATTACCCAATAATGAATTATTTTCTTAGTACTTGTAGCCAACTGCACCAACCAAGAATCTTAATGCACTTCTTGTAAACTCCCCACCCCACATTTACCCGCTTTTACAATCCCTTCGAGTAACTGTGAAGTGAAGTGCCACTATGACATGACCCGAACTCCTATCTCCAGTTAAGGAAGTGGCGCCTACAACTAGGACTTACTGACCACAACATGACATCCTACAGGGACTATAGATCACCCAGGAGCTAAAGAAATACATCAAGTAGTCAATCCCTAGGCTTGAACTTTATTTCAGTGACCTAGACTCCCAACTGCACCCTTGACATTGTCTACATGCGGTCGAAGGCCTCCAACCTCACAGAAAAACATTTCTCCATGTGGTTGTGACATAAACTACTCAATTCAGTGCCTATGGTCTCGAGATCTAAGGCATAATTCCAGCCTAGCCTCCAAAACACTTCCCAAAACTCCCTGAGTTTTTCCAGAATGACAACTTAATGACAAGGCTAGACATACAAACTTGAATCAGAAACTAACCTAACTAGACCTAACCATGACAGTAATTATGTCAAACATATGGTGAACATGTAATCGACTGGTCATGAATGCATATCTAAACATAGGATTCTAAAACTTATCTGAAATTCACCAAGAAGGTCTAATGCCATCTCATAATATCTTCAATAACATTTTTTAGCCCATGCATTCATAAACCATTCATTAACTAATCAAAACATAATAAGACCCATAGCTAGAAAATGTTATGGAACCATGCTCATAACCAACATATAACCAGAATATTAACCATGATATAACAACCATAAAAGCCTCATAATAACAAATAAACGTACTCATGAATCACAATGATAAAATAACTCTCATTAACCTATGCAAAATCCAACCAAGTCAGGGACTTCCACGTTCCACCCAACCATAGATTAGGTTGAACCAAATATTTCTTTCAGCCAATTGTTTAACCTCAAAATTGTCCTTTCTTTGACATCCTTTCTCATCACCTTTATTTTCCATAAATCCATAAAATCCAATAAATGATAAGTGACATATTTTATCTCAGAGTGCATTTGAATTATCTCTATGTTATATTTTGATGTTCTTGTTATTGGAATGGATTTTTGTAACTCAACTACAGAACACGTCCTATTCTGCAGCTAGTTGTTGTTTCCACAGCTACTTTTATGGTTTGATAGGTTCCAAGGAGCGAATAAAGGAATGAGTCATATGAGAATCTTCAGAATGATCCACATATGGATCTTGTCCTATCCACCTGATCAAATTCAATAGAAAAAGGTGCATATGCTCGTGGTCAAAGTACAATCAAAGGACGTGATCCGAGAACGAAGAACTATTGATTTGCTCTGATGTAGCAAATCAAGAGTTAACCACTTAGAATTTGCTTCTATTTTTCAATTGTAATCACCATCTATAGGCGGAAATATCTCCTGAGAGTTACATTTTAATTTTGTTTAAATACCGGTTGTTTGAAGACCGAAGACAACCTTAATTTTTGTAGAATGTTGTTTATGCTTTGATACTCTATCTTTTTCATAATACAAAGGCCGTATTCATGGTTCCAGTTCCAGACTCTTCTTAATGCGCGTATATTCTGCTAGGATCTCAACCTATTATGTTGTAGAGGGCCCCTGCACAGGAGGAGGTTTTTTATTAGTTGTTTTAAGCTCAATTTCATTAGCTCTATTTTGTCAATTCACAAGAATATTTACATTGTGTTGTAGATTTTAGATTAATTTCATAGATTAAATCTATAAATTCTTTCTTAGTATTAGTTTTATAATGACTGTATAATATTTTTCTTACCAAGAACATCTCAAGAAATTAGATTCTTCTATTTTCCAAATTGGATTATGTTTGAGGCATTAGAGCACACAGTTGTTTAATTTATTTACATGATTTTACACTGCTTTCTTAGATTAAAACCTCAATTATGTGTATAATTAGATGCTTGTAAATCATGCCAAGAAGATGACCTTGTCATACTTCCAAATTGGATGCTTGAGTATTTAAAATATATAGTGATTGAGTTTTCCCTCACATGCCTTTACACTATTTTCCTAGATCAGATCCTCAATTAAATGTATAATTAGATGCTTGAAAATCATGCCAAGGAGATGACTTTGTCATCTTCCAAATTGGATGCTTGAGTATTTAAAATATACAGTAATTGAGCTTTCCTTTACATGTTATTTAAATGCATTCTTATATTAAATCTTTAAACTAAAGCCTAATCAATTGCTTGTAAATATTTTCAAGAGGGTGACTCTGTCATACGTCCATATTGAATGATTGAGTATTTGGTCATACAATAATTTATTTTCCTTTGAATCTTCTTTCATTTAGATTAGCATTTTCATTTCAATTCTTAGTCATAAGATTCATATTTCAATCCATGGAGTAGAAATAAATTAAGAAAAATTAGAATTAACTTTTATTTTCAAAAGCTAAAAGTCATTATAATAGATACTATGTTTTTAGATCAGATTCTAACCATTTAAATTTTGATTCATTTTTATGCAAATTAGAATAGTTAAAGAACACTTATTTTTCTTCCTTCTTTCAAAATTAGTTTTAACACTTAAACTTCATTAAATTCAGTTGATTCATTTCATAGTTCTAATTCCTTAAAATTATGTAGACGCCCCCTCAATAGACACGCATCGAGGGACCAAGAGAGAACCTCAGTCCCCGTTAGGACAGCGCCAGAAGAGAAAATCATCCAAGAAGACCGGGACAAAACCATTGATATTAACATATGACGATTTCGATGAGATCGAAAACACAATAAAGGCAGTCACCGAAGATGCATGCAGCAACATTGAGTCACAATACAAGTTTGTCCTTGATGATGTGTAAAAAAGACTTCAACGGTCGAGAATGCAAGCAAGCGAGATACAATTGAGCGTGCATCAAGTGAGTGCGTTGACCGTCGGCCACCCATCCACTTCAAACAAAAACTTGGAAAGATTGCAACAGGAAAAATTAATCAAAACATTACAACAACATTCTTCTGCATATGCGTGGGAATACACTGACATGAAAGGAATTAGTCCTAAGACTTATATACATCACATCTACATTGAGGAAAATTGTAAACCTATCAAACAACCTCAAAGAAGGATGAATCCAAATCTTAGGGAAATTTTGAAAGAAGAATTGCAAAAATTGTTGAATGTAAACATCATTTACCCAATCTCAAATAGTCAGTGGGTTTCTCCCTTGGTGATTTACCTAAAAATAATGTTAAATGGAGGGTATGCATTGACTATCTAGCGATGAATAAAGCTACCCTAAAAGATAATTTTCCTTTACCTTTTATAGATCAAGTATTGGATACATTAGCAGGAAAGAAGTATTTCTCATTCTTGGATGGTTTTAGTGGTTACAATCAAATTCATGTAGCACCTGAAGACCAAGATAAAACCACATTCAACTTTCCATGGGGAACTTATGCCTACCGAGTAATTCCTTTTGGTTTATGCAATGCACCTGCAACATTCCAAAGGGAAGTACTAGTAAGTTTTTCTGATCTAATACATGATTTTGTGGAGGTATATGGATGATTTTACAGTTTATGAGAATTCATTTGAAGAAGCTTTAGAAAATTTGGAAAAGGTTCTTAAGAGATGTAAAGAAGAAAATATTTCATTAAGTCATGAAAAATGTTTTATGATGTTTACTGAAGGAATTGTTTTAGGACATCACATTTCAGGAGATGGAATTAAAGTTGAAGTCATCTCCAAATTATTTATTCCAAGTTGTAAAAAATATGTTAGAAGTTTTCTAGGATTTGCAAGGTACTATAGAATATTTATAGAAAAAATCACTAAAATAGCATCCCCACTCTTCAAATTTCTTACCAAATATTGTGAATTCAGTTGGAATCCTGATTTCCAATTGGCATTTGAAACTTTTAAAACAAAAAATTCTGAAGCACCCATCTTAAGAGGTCCAAATTGGAAACTACCTTTTCACATTTCAACAGATGCTTTAGATACAGCTCTGGAAGTTGCATTAGGAAAAAAATACACGATCCCCTATGCCATCTATTACACATGCAAAAATTTGACTCTTGTTGAGTTAAATTGCACTGTAACTAAAAACGAATTCCTAGTTGTTGTTCATGCTATCAATAAATTTAGAGATTATATCACTGGCTATGAAACCTTTATTCATACATATCACTCTACAATTAGATATTTAATGAATAAATCTATTACTACTGGCATAGTCACAAGATGGTTATTACTCCTACAAGAATTCAATATCACCATTCTAGACCGACCTGGAAAACAAAACACAGTTGTTGATTTCTTGTCTAGAATTAAAAATGTCAAAAATGGTACTCCAGTAGAGGATAATTTTCCTGATGAATATATTTTTGAAATAAATAATAAAACTCCTTGGTTTGTAGATATTGATAATTACTTAGTCATGGGAAAGTTACCTGCACACTTGTTTCCTAGAGAGAAAAGAAAAATTATTCAAACAAGTCCATTTTACTCATGGGTTAATGATGAATTGTATAAAACAGGTCCATATCTCATCATCAGAAGGTGTGTTTGAGAAGATGGAATTCCTGAGATTATCAAGGCATGTCATGATGAACCCTGTGGTGAACACTTTGTTGATAAGAGGAAAACCTATAAAATCCTTCATTTAGGATATTTTTGGCCATCTATCTTTAAAGATAACAGAGAGTATGTAAAAAGGTGTGAAAACTATCAAATAATGGGGAAACATGTTCCTACAGATGAAATTCCATTACAACCTCAGGTACTCATCGAACCATTTGAAAAATGGTCCTTGGATTTTGTTGGACCAACCAATCCACCATATAATCAAAAGAAATATATTCTGGTATGTATTGATTATGTCACTAAATGGGTAGAGGCTAAAAAAAATTCTTTAGATAATGAAAATATTGTAGTTAAATTTATTTTTGAGGATATCTTCACTCGTTTTGGTGTCCCAAGAGAAATTGTGACAGATCAGGGATCCTAGTTTACATCGAAGTTGGTGGAGAAGCTCGTGGAGAACTACAAGATAAATCATAGAAAATCCACTCCTTATCATCCACAAGAAAATGATCAAGTGGAGTCTACCAATAAATTGATCGAAGTAATTCTCACTAAGACTGTACATTTGCACAGTAAGGATTGGGTAGATAGGCTTCCTGAGGCTTTATGGGCCTACCGGACCACATGGAGGAATACAACAGGACGTACTCCTTATGAACTTGTTTATGGGAAGCAAGTCCTATTTCCTATATAATTTTAGATCCAAACCTTCAAGACAACAATCCAATTGGGGATTGACTTATCATATGCCCAAAAGCACAGATTGGAGGAACTTAATGAGCTTGATGAAATCAGGCAAGATCTAGTTCAAATAACTAGTCTAGTCCAGCAGCAAAGGTCCAAATGGAATGATAAATATATAAAGGAGAAAAAGTTTCAAGCAGGGGATTGGGCACTTTTTTTCGATTCAAAGTTCAAAGACTTTCAAGGAAAGTTTCAGACTCATTGGCTTGTGCCTTATGAGATTGAAAATTCTTTGACAATGGAGCAATCAGAATAAGGACAATTGATGAATAAAAGGTACCTCTTATTGTGAATGGACATCGATTAAAAGTCTATCACAAGCCAATTTCAAGAGAAGAGTTTATCAAAATTTTCCAAGATAATACTGAAATGAAGTTAGTGAAGAAGAATCCTTCTTCTTCCCCAACTTAGTCTTTTTATTTTTCATATCTAAAAAAAAAAATACAGAATACATTTTTTTTATATATATGATTCAAAAAAAAAATTAATAATAATAATTGTATAAGTGTGAAAACCAATCAATGATTGGCATCCTTATACAGAAAATATAGGATGAAAATCAGAGTTCTAACATCTTATATTTTCCCTTTCATTTCTAAAAATCCCAAAAAAATTTGTTCCCAATTAGGCTTAGGCTAATTGGAATATTCATTTTTGTTTTATTTCTTTGTTTAAAAATAAAAGTGTAAAGGAGGTCCATAATACTCCTAAATAATGAATAAATCAATGCCAAATGTAAAAAGGTTGAATCTTGGCTGCTAAATCAAGCACCCTTAGGTGTGAAAGGGGCTGGACATTTTGACTGGGTCAACCTTGACCAAATCTACAGCACTGTCATGGAGGAGTGGCCATCAATGAGTCGCATCACAATTTTAGATGGAGATGCTATGTGTGAAAGAAGTGATCTCATTGGAAGTGGTTTAGGGTTTGCAAGCTCTTAACTTATAAAGGAAGAGGATGGTAGCATTTGAAGGTTGTTGATGATATTATATTTCTGAATATATTTTATGTTTAGACATATATCTTTCTCTAGATGTTTAGCTGAGAATGAACGTTGTTTAGCATTGGGTGTTCCTGGTCGAGAATCCCACCTCTTTCCTTGAGAGGCCTCTTGGGAGAGTTTGCATTGTATTTTCCACTATTTGGCTTAAGGCCAAGCTTCTTCTTTCAACTACAACACAGATCTTGTTGAGGGTTTGGTTGTCTTTGCAAGCTGCAACAAGTGGAGGCTAGATCTTTTCAGATCTAGGCCATTTCAGTGATCCTTTTCAGTGGAGGAGACTTATACTTCATTGGGAGGATAGTATTAGAGGACTTGAGCTTCATTTTCTGATCTTGGCATGTGGCCAACCACATTTTGATCCCTACATCGTAGTTTTACTTCCAGATCTGAGTTATTACTGTAGGTGCAGTTGCAGGGTGTTTTGGCACACCATTCAGAGAGTTGGTTTTCAAGTGTTGGGGATCTGCCCTTCACTTTGGACATCTCTTGGAGGGGATCATTCTCTTTTTCATATCAGATCAGATCCACTTTCCAGATCTGAACATTTCAGTACATCTACAGACTTAAATCTCAAATCTACACGTTGTACATGGCGTAATGTTAAAAATCCAAAGGAGATTCTGAAGAAGAGCCTATATAGTGTATCGATATGTTATAGATCTGAATTTTTATGCACTTCTGATCTAGATCTAATGTGTAATATACAGCTATTTAAGCCTAATAAAATAACGTTGTAAGGCATTTTCCAGTCTTTATATATGGTTGCAACACCTCCTTTTGAGGATTTTCTTTCATTGGAGACTTGTATTTCCTGTTGTGCATCTTATGGGCCATCTTGTACATCTATTTTGCTGTTGTAAATACAAATGAAAGGTCTCCATATCGGCCTCTTGCTTTGTCTATGGTTATCTGTGTTATTTTCCTGATTTCCTGCATTGTATTGTTTCATTCCCCATTTGGGAATATTACAGTGGTATCAGAGCATCATCTTGGCACAGCCTGTGCTTTCTAAGAAGCCAATATGTCTTCTGAAGAAGAAGGGCCTCTTACTGACAGAGAGAAGAGGTATCTAAAGAGAAGACAGAAGAAAATTGATAAAACAAATGATAATGAAGACAAGGGTAAAGCCCCTTTATCTGGAGGTGAAGATGAAGAAAAGGATTTTCCAAGATCCTTCTTAGAGCCATGCAAGATCTTGCTAGAGAGATCAAAGAGATGAGAATGGACAGAATCAAGGAATCCCATAAATAATTTCATCTTGGAGAAAGCTCTGGAATGTCTCATCACTGGAATGATCAACCAGTGCATCAGCCACAAGTTTCCCAACACTCTGCCATGCCTACATTTTTGGCTGTGGAAAATGAAGGGTTTCAAAAGCATGAATCCCTTGAATACTATTTTGAAGAATATGAGTCTCAAAATCAAATTTTCAAATATCACTTGAGTTTTCAGTAGTTTTGTCACATCAAGGACAATATAAGACCAAGGCATCATCATAGAGGTGGTAGATTCATTCAGAATCATGATCGACACCACATTATGGGCATATTCTTTTTGCCCAATTTTGATGGGTCATCTAAGTGTTCTCCCAAATCTTGGGTAGAAAAAATTGACATCTACTTTCAGCTGAACAAGGTTCCAGAGATGGAGGATATCAAGATTGCAGCGCTACACCTTAAAGGTGAAGCACATCACTGGTGGTGCCATGGTTTTTCTACATTGGTTCATGCCAATGTGATTGCTTATTCAGAGTTCACTAGAATTATTGTGGAAAGATTTGATAGAAGAGATCTAGAGGCGCCATTCATGAGCCTTGAAAAGTTGAAACAATCAGGTAATACAGAAACTTACATCTCTGAATTTTTAAGACTTTCTGTTATGGTTCTTGATTTGTCTGCAGCAAGAAGGGTTTACATGTTCATTGATGGTTTAGATGAACCTCTTCATGGGTTGGTTAAATATACCAAGCCCACTACCCTACATGATGCTATTGAAAGGGATAGAGACCTTCAAGATGCCTTTCCAAAAGCAAAGGAAAATTTTCAACATAAGCCCTCTTTTCTTTCAAATGGAAAGGAAGAAAAGACTGCTCCTTCAAAGGAGAGCTCATACAAGAATCCTCTCGATGATTATGTCTAGAAAGATCTAGGAAGAAGGAAGCTTTGCTTCACTTGCCAAGAATCATGGGCACCTCGACATAGATGTGCTACTGGAAAAGCACATTACATAGAGGTCTTCTCAGATGATGAGGAGGAAGAAGAAGAAGAACAAAGGAGGGATCACAGCATTGACATAGCAAGAGATGATCCACCACCACATGGAGGTGAGGATGGAGAAATTGTTCCAATTAGAAGCACTCTTGCATCCTTAAGAGTGATACCCAATTATCATGAAACTTCCACACAAGAAAAAATGATGAAATTGCACAGTGGAAGAAGGGATATGTGATCCCATCTATTATGCACATGAGGATGATCCATGAGACATCATTATCTTGTGGTAAACCACCTGGGAGGCCACCTGATTTAGATTTGATGAAATATGTCTCATATCTTGATGCTCCATTCATAGATCCAGGAAGGAAGACAGCATTAGAATACCACAACACAGTGCTGAGAGTGTTGGGCAAGCTCAAGGACGAGGGAGATACTCTTCCAATAACACCATTATCCACTCTCTCATCTCATACTGTGCTGAGAGAAAATGCTGCAAGATTGAAGGATGACACCATCATGGGGAAAGGAGAGCAGTCCTTGGCTATGGAGACTCAGAATATGATCTCACTTGGAGAGAAATATTCCATACATGACAAAAGATGGTGGTCACACATACATACTTTGGCAAGACCAAGGAGGTTTTCGATAGATGATAGCCTTCCATGGGAGACTAACTTCCAAGAAATTCCACCTTCATTTGAGCATGTGCATATGCAAGGATGGGATAATAACCTTCCAACATATACCTTTGGCATGAGAGATGTCAAGGAGGAGAGCAGCCACATGACAGACATTTCAGTTGATAGATCATCAGCACTGTCATTGTTGGGGAGTTTAGATCCATATTGGAAATCCCAACTGTTGGTGGATTACTGCAAGGATCTTCACACATGCATGATACTTGATGACCAACTGCATAAAGAGGGATATTCAGTCCAAGAAGGAGTCATCTATGATCATGTTAGGATCTTCATGTCAAGAGCCTCCAAGCTCAAGAAGAAGTTGCTACAAAGGGCCTAAGAAAATTTTTCTGTCAACCACACATATTCCATGAAGGTCTATAACATCATCATGAGGAGCTTTACTTGGGAAGGCTTTGAAGGAGAACTACATCAGAATTTTCAAGAATGCATGAACCATGTGGAGTTGAGACAATATCATAACTCTATGAAAGAGTTATTTCAGCCATCCCTTCCTTCTTTTGAGAGAGGAGATAGATCTATGCACCACTCCGTTTGTATGAGGAGGATTATTGGTGAGGAACATACTCATGTAAATAATGTTTCATTTTCTGATTGTATGTATTATTTTACCATGTATATGTAGGCCATAATTCCAAGAAGAAGTGTTGTACCTTATAAATTTCATGGCCAACTTTGGGCCACAAAAATTTCTGAACATGGCCACTCCCTTGGAGGACAAAGGGAGATTTTATTTCATGATGGGTGCATTCATAAAGCACAAATATATCTCACATTTTCAGCCATAGTGAGATGACATGGGTAGAAAGTAAGTGGTGGGGAAACCACTTACCACATCTTGATTTGATGCAGACAGGAGATGCACTGCGCTGGTTCCACATGTGGGACTATGACCCACCTCCATATGCTCAAGTTTCTATTTGTATGCATGTAATTTTGATCCCATACATTGATGATGTACTTGTACTTTTTATGGGAATGTATGAAGGGAGGATGGGAGGTATGTATGTGCCCTATGGGATGGAGATTCTCCATGTATCTTATGCTACATGTTTCAGGGAGAACATTGGGCAAACCATGTTTGTTTCATTTGAGCTATTGTCTCCTTATGGGATGGATTGGTGAACAATTAGCTTATGGAGGAATCTTATCACATGTAGGTGTCATCAATGTAGGAGGAGAAGAGTTGCAACACTCACCTTGTCAGTTGCTTGAGGACAAGCAACATTTGGGAGGGGAGGATTGTAATATTCCCAATTAGTCTTAGGCTAATTGGAATATTCATTTTTATTTTATTTCTTTGTTTAAAGAATAAAAGTGTAAAGGAGGTCCATAATACTCCTAAATAATGAATAAATCAATGCCAAATGTAAAAAGGCTGAAACTTGGCTACTAAATCAAGCACCCTTAGGTGTAAAAGGGGCTGGACATTTTCATTGGGTCATCCTTGACCAAATCTATAGCACTGTCATGGAGGAGTGGCCATCAATGAGGCACAACATAGTTTTAGATGGAGATGCTTTGTGTGAAAGAAGTGATCTCATTGGAAGTGGTTTAGGTTTTCAAGCTCTTAACTTATAAAATGAAGAGGATGACAACATTTGAAGGTTGTTGATGATATTATATTTCTGAATATATTGTCTGTTTAGACATATATCTTTCTCTAGCTGTTTAGTTGAGAATGAATGTTGTTTAGCATTGGGTGTTCCTGGTCGGGAATCCCACCTCTTTCCTTGAGAGGCATCTTGGGAAAGTTTGCATTGTATTGTCCACTATCTGGATGAAGGCCAAGCTTATTATTTCAACTACAACGTAGATCCTATTGAGGGTTTGGTTGTCTTTGCAAGCTGCAACAAGTGGAGGCTAGATCTTTTCAGATCTAGGCCATTTCAGTGCTCCTTTCCAGTGGAGGAGACTTTTATTTCATTGGGAGGAGAGTATTGGAGGACTTGAGCTTCATTTTCTGATCTTGGCATGTGGCCAACCACATTTTTATCCCTAGAGCGCAGTTTTACTTCCAGATCTGTGTTATTCATGTAGGTGCAGTTGCAGGGTGTTTTGGCACACCATTCAGAGAGTTGGTTTTCAAGTGTTGGGAATTTGCCCTTCACTTTGGAGATCTCTTGGAGGGGATAATTCTCTTGTTCATATCAGATCAGATCCACTTTCTAGATCTGAACATTTCAGTAGATCTGCAGACTTAAATCTCAGATCTACAAGTTGTACATGGTGTAATGCTAAAAAACCCAAGGGCATTCTGAAGAAGAGCCTATATAGTGTATGGATTTGTTATAGATCTGAATTTTTATGCACTTTTCTGCTCTATATCTAATGTGTAATCTATAGTTGTTGCAGCCCCATAAAATAACGTTATACGGCATTTTCTAGTCTTTATATATGGTTGCAGCACCTCCTTTTGAGATTTTCTTTCATTGGAGACTTGTATTTCCTGTTGTGCATCTTATGGGCCATCATGTACATCTATTTTGCTATTGTAAATACAAATGAAAGGTCTCCATATTGGCCTTCTACTTTGTCTATGATGATCTGCGTTATTTTCCTGATTTCCTGCATTGTATTGCTGCATTCCCCATTTGGGAATATATATATATATATATATATATATATATATATATATATATATATATATAGATATATATATATATATTTCAAAAAAAATAATAATAATAATTTTATAACTGTGAAAACCAATCAATGATTGGCATCCTTATACAGAAAATATAGGATGAAAATCAGAGTTATAACATCTTATATTTTCCCTTCCATTTCTAAAAATCCCAAAAATCTTTGTTCCATTTCTTTTCTAAAAGCAATAAAAAGTAGTACATAACTACTTCCATTCTGCAACTGCCATTCCATTCTGTAGTTGATACCACATTCTGCAGCTTTGTCACATTTTTACAGCCTACTAAAGTAAGAATATTGAGCACAGGAAATTGAGAACTCCATTTGAAGATCATCATGCTAAAGGATACCTGAAGAATCAACACCAAGGAAATAGCAACAAAATGTTAGTTCTAAAGGTAAGTTACATAAATTTATTTAAATAACAAGGTCAAAAACATTAGCATGTATAACGTAGATTATCACATACTACCTCAATATGTCCTCATTTTATTTGATTTGGACTCATATCATGTCACAGATCGACCACATCATCTGTATCATGTTTCATAATAGTCCATAATTAAACGGTTATGTCCTATTGCCATAACCTATTCATCTACATTTCTTAAAACCCCATCAAATATCCATCTCATTCATATTTCCCTACAAACCCTCAATGTCCTTCACTAGATCCGCAACCCAATTCACTTCACACAGAGAAGGATAATTCTGAAGGCTAGACTCTTCACAACAGAAGAAATGGGTTTGTTAGTCAAGATTGAACCAGTGGGAGCTAAATATATGGAGGGTTATCCTTAGATCAAAGAGACGATGTAGAAGGCTAAGTGGCTCAAGTTTATAGAAAAATTTAATGGTTTTCACAAGGAAATCACCAAATATTTTGCGAGTTATTTTGATGGAACAAAAGTTGAAATCGGGGACATAAAATTTTCGATGACCAAGGCATTCATAGTTGAAGCAAAAGAGGTCCCAAGAGTTGGTGAAAGATGGTTAAAAAACAAATAATTTCACAGTGAAGCATGGAGATTTGTCCTCAAAAATCCAGGTATGGATACTTCTTCTTATAAAAAAGGCATCCCTAGCTCAGCACTCAAGAAAAAATGGAGAAACATGCTTTTAATTGTACAAAAGTTTATCACTTGTGAAGGAATATTTGGTTGCATGTTTGTGTATCATATTCGGTTGTTGATGAACTTTTTGGAGGATAGTGAAATAAATCTCCCTTTCTTTTTACTAAGTAGTTTAAAAAGAATGTCTACAAAATGTACAAAAGAGAATTCAGTTTATAGACAACATTATGCACCATCATGGGTTGGTAAAAATACTTCTTGAATTCCATTTGAAATGTATAGGAGATTCTTGGGAGAATCTTATGGTTATAAACCATTTCCAAGATGAGCCAGAGTAGCCTAAGGAAGACAAGACTAGGAAAGTAAAAGAAAGAAAATTGATACAAGCATTGAAGACAGACCTTCATCTCCACTACAAAAAAATAAAGAGGAACTTACTCTTGCGGAGCTGACAAAAAAAAATAAGCAGGGTAGAGTTAACACAGGAGGTAAAATAGAAAAGAAGAGAAAGGTTACAAGTGAATAAAATTTAAACCTTCTACTACCAAGGAGAATCTCTAGACTCCGAGGGTAAATGAATAAAACACCATCACAAGAAAAATATTTTGCGAATGTAGAGGAGGAACCTCCAATTCCATCATCCATCAATGTCTCTCCTCCACATAGCCCTATAAATTCTCATTTACATAATTTTTAAGGCAGTCCCAGCAGAAGATCTCCAAGCATAGACCCAGCATAGCAAGAGATATATGACTATATAGAGTCATTGGAGAAAAAGAAAGCAACAGTAAATCCAGAACTACCTATCAATCCACAAGAACCTCTAGTTGACACCCTCAAACAAGAAATATATGAGATAGAGCTATTGAATAGGCATATTAAACAGGAGAATGAAGCTTTAAAGCAGCAGAACCAATTGAAGAAACTCATTAGTGATAACACCATCCTTCATTTAAGACTGTGGTACAAAAATAACAGAAAGTTAAAAATAAAGAACAAATCAGTGAACAGGACAGTCATCAATCTCAAATACAAACTCCTTATGAGGAAGCCCAGGATGGCAGGCACTTCAATAAAAAGAAAGAAGAGAAAACTAGATGTATTAGCAGAAGTTTCTGAACAAATGCAATAGGAGAAGTAAGTTCACATTTTTTAAAACTGCATGAGGACATGCAATGGCTTCTTAGTGGGGGTATGTTGAACCTCAGAATTGTCCTTTCTTTGACATCCTTTCTCATCACTTTTCCTTACTTTTCCATAAATCCATAAGCTCCAATCAATGATAAGTGACATATTTTATCTCATAGAATGCATTTGAATGATCTCTATGTTATATTTTGATGTTATTTTTATTTGAATGGATTTTTGTAACTTAGCTACATAATGCATCCTATTCTACAGCTACTTTTATGGTTTGATAGGTTCTGATGAGCGAATAAAGGAATGAGTCATATGAGCATCTTCAGAATGATCCACATATGGATTTTGTCCTATCCACCTAATCGAATTCAATAGAAAAAGGTGCCTATGCTCGTGGTCAAAGTATGGTCAAAGGATGTGATCCGAGAACGAAGAACTCTTGATTTTCTCTAACATAGCAAATCAAGAGTTAACCACTTAGAATTTGCTTCTATGTTTCAGTTGTAATCGCCATATGTAGGCAGAAATAGCTCCTGATAGTTACATTTGAATTTTGTTTAAATATCGGTTGTTTGAAGAGTGAAGACAATCTTAAATTTTGTAGAACATTGTGTATGCTTTGATACTCTGTCTTTTCCAGTTCCATTTTCTTCTTAATGCACATATAGTTTGCTAGGATCTCAACCTATTTTGTCGCACAGGGCCCCTGCACGGGAGGAGGTTTTTCATTAGTTGTTTTAAGTTCAATATCATTAGCTCTGTTTTGTCAATTCACAATTAGATTTACATTGCGTTGTAGCTTTTAGATTAATTTCATAGATTAAATTTATAAATGCTTTCTTAGTATTAGTTTTAGAATGACTGTATAATCTTTTGCTTACCAAGGACATCTCAAGAAAGTAGATTCTTCTATTTTCCAAATTGGATTATGTTAGAGGCATTAGAGCACATAGTTTTTTAATTCCTTTACATTCTTTTACACTGCTTTCTTAGATTAAAACCTCAATTATATGTATAATTAGATGCTTGTAAATCATGCCAAGAATATGACCTTATCATACTTCCAAATTGGATGCTTGAGTATTTAAAATATACAATAATTGAGTTTTCCTTCACATGCCTTTACACTGCTTTCCTATATCGGATCCTCAATTAAATGTATAATTAGATGATTGTAAATCATGCCAAGAAGATGACTTTGTCATTATTCCAAATGGATGCTTGATTATTTAAAAAATACAGTAATTGATCTTTCCTTTACATGTTATTTAAATGCTTTCTTAGATTAAATCTTTAGACTAAAGTGTAATCAATTGCTTGTAAATCATGTTAAGAGGATGACTCTGTCATACTTCCATATTGAATGATTGAGTAGTTGGTCATGCAATAATTTTTTTTCATTTGAATCTTCTTTCATTTAGATTAACATTGTCATTTCAATTCTTAGTCATAATATTTATATTTCAATCCATGGATTAGAACTAAATTAAGATAGATTAGAATTAACTTTAATTTTCAAAAGTTCAAAGTCATTAGAATAGATACTCTGTTTTTAGAATAGTTAAATAACACTTCCTTTTCTTCCTTCTTTCAAAATTAGTTTTAACACTCAAACTTCATTAGATTCAGTTGATTCATTTCATAGTTCTCATTCATTAAAATTAACCTTTAGACATAAATAACAAAACCCCCCAAAAAAACATAAAAACATACACAACGAAGTAAGAAGAAGGTTAACTAAGCATACATAGTGCACCACACTTCATCATATTACTAACCTCAATTGATGATTTATGTTGAAAAATTTAAGACATTAAATTGACTAAACATCAATCACCCCCGTGCCATATTCCAAACATGAATGTTAGAACTCAATACATAAACAACTAGGGCTTTGTGGAGATTAAACCACCTCCACCCTCTAGCTACCGCAACATCACCATAACTGGCCAAGAGATCACAATGCCCAAAACAAGCTTGGATGCCTCAGAGTTTATTCACCAATACCTTGAGGAATTTTCCTATCTCCACCCACCTATTGATAGATTCTTAGAGATTAAGCCACCTCCACCCCCAACCCTTGGGAATTTTCATAATACTAGCTCACTCGGGTCCAAAACCTTTCGACAATCCAAAGCTCTACCAGAAAATAATCCCATCACACCATGGCTATTCAGAAATGGCAAGGCAAGGTTGAAATCGTTGTCACACCTAGAAAAATCCTTTCCAATGACAACCAAATAACTAAATACACAAATTCATATACCATGCATCAAAAATCAGCTAGGGAATCACACATGCAACATGTTACCTGCAAAGTCCTCCTATTGAAGCTACTTGATCCAACCTTCCTTTCTTGTCATTTTCTTTCCTTGTCCTTCCTTTTCCTTCAATTGCTTCATTTCTTTCTTTTTCCTCTTGGTGCTCTTCTCTCTATGATGCTATTCCAAAGCCAAACTGACAAAAAGTTGTGAACTGATCCTTAGAAGCCTTTTTATCATTGAGGCCTCTATTTTCTTCAAATTCCTCTATTTTTCCTTCAATTTTCCTTTCATGCAAATTTGTGACCTTTCATCTCCCTTTTCTCCTATTTTTCTTTATTTTCATAAATGAATTTCAATTAATGCCTCTTTTCCTTTTCCAATGCCTTTTCCAATTTCCTTAGACATAATAAATCGAAGCTACACTCACTAGGATGCTTTTCCCAACATTAATCTTGGAATACATGTCACATGAACTTGGTATTATTTTTCCTTTATTAACTTTATTACATGAAATTTTAACCCAGGGTTGTTACAAACCCCTACCCCTTGGGGAAACAGCGTCCTCGCTGTTCTATGACACGTATAACTAGCAAGACCATTGAAAACCAAAACATACTTCCCATGGAGCTTTATAACTTAGCTCAATGCAGTATTTACAATGAACAACACGTTGAAAAGAAAAACCAACATGACAACCATACTATTATTGCAGCTTTATAAAACAACTCAATATGGAATTTAAAATTAAAACCATACATGGATATGTACATATACCAAAACACTTTTGTCTCAACCAGTAGATAATGAAGGATGCATAGCCCGGATGTGATCAACCATCTCCCATGTAGCTTCGTCAAGCATAAAGTGATTACACTACACTTTAACTTGCTCTATTGCTCGGTTTCGGAGCATGAGTTATTTCTATTGCAATATGCGTTGAGGTTGTGGGTAGAATTCTCCTTTTGGCTCCACCTACAATACAGGCTAGTAAATCACATGATCAACATCCTTCACATATCTTTTAAGCAATGAAACATGGAAAAAATCATGGAATTTCATTGTCGGAGTCAGTGCAAGTCAGTAGGCCGCTAGTCCAATCCTCTCAAGGATCTCAAAATGCCCGCAATACCGAGGTGCCAACTTGGCACATGACCTAATCCTCAAGGAGATCCTCTTGGGATTGATGCAAAAGTACACATGCTCCTAAACCTGAAACTCCTTAAATACCCTATGTTGATCTGCATAACTCTTCTGCATGTCTTGTGTTTCCTTTAGGTTCTTCTTGATAACCTGCATTTCCTATTCCATCTCAGCCAACATGTCCAGTCCAATAAATACCCTACTCACTAGATCACTCCAGCTGATGGGAGTATTATAAATCTTCAATTAAAGTGCCTTGAACGGACTCATCGTCAAGGATTCCTGATATCCATTATTATAAGGAAACTCTAACAGTGGAAGATACTCTTCCCACTTTTTTTTCTAATGCATAACATACATCCTCAAAATATCCTCCAAAATATTGTTGACCCTCTCTTTCTATCCATCTGTCTATGGATGATAGGTTGAACTAAATCCAACTCTGTCTCCAAACCTGCAAACAAATCCTTCCAAAACCTAGAACTAAACTTGGCATCCATGTCTAATATGATATCCTTAGGAACACCATGCAATCTCACTATCTCCCTGATGAAGACCTGAGCTACCTCACTAGTTGAATTAGTATACTTTACTGGAATGAAGTGAGCTACCTTGGTCAACTTGTCAACCACAATCATGATGGAATCATTATGTCTATATTTCCTCGATAAAATTGTGATAAAATCCATGGAAATGGCATCCTATTTCCATTCTTGAACCAAAATAGACTGCAATAGACCATCTAGATGCTTACACTCTAGTTTTACATGTTGACAATCCAAACACCTTTCTACGAACTTAGCCACTTCTTTTTTCACGTTCGAGCAATAGTATAACTTTTTCACAATTGTTAAAGTCTTATGATATCCTAGGTAACCTGAATATGACTTAACATGAAATTTCTGCAAGATAATCTTCTTGAGCTCACCATTGTCTAACACATAGATCATGTCCCTAAATATCACCAAACCATCTGTCATGAGCTTATAATCCACTTCCCGATCACCTACATTGTGTTATTGTAACATGTTATTAAGATGGTGGTACATGTCATCATGTTGTCTGGCATGTAAGATATACTCATGTAAACCTTTCCCATATGAACTCATAGTTGCTATGTGATTTACCTACACTCTTTTGCTAAGAGAACCTGCAACTCTATTATCCTTACCTTTGATATACCTGATCTCGAAGTTAAATTCACTGAGTGTGGCCAACCATCTAGCTTTCCTGGCATTCAATTAGGTTTTTCAAGCAAATATTTCATGCCACTATGATCATTCATCATCACAAACCTCCTGCCAAGAAGATAGTTCCTCCACATCTTCAATCGTCAAATCAAGATCATGATCATCGTCAAATCAAGATCATGTGTCACATAATTATTTTTGTGCTCATTTAGTTTCCTTGATTCGTATCATACCACCTTGTTGTGGAGGTAAATCCCCTCTGCGGACAGAGGCGATCCCTACTAGCCCAGACTGGGTCTAGCAACAATCGTTCATGCTATAGTGCAGGTTCCTAATTGCAAATAAACCAAATAGCGATGAAGGCTTATCTGGAATCCAACGTTGTTGCTTGTAGAAGAGGTAGCGCTCCCGTTCCTTAGCTCAAGCAGATCACGATCCCCACGATCTCCGTGATAGGACACCTGCACAAGAGAGAAACAAAACAAACGCAAGCATAAAATCCAGTAGATGCAACTATATGTCAGTCAGAAAGGACATAACTCATCATCATAAACAACAACAAGAGTGGAACCATAACCAATAGTCGCTTATTATTAATCAATCAAAGGAAGAATACAACCATAGTTCTGACACTGAATTCTCCTTCGGGGGGTCGCCAACAGAACACATCTCGAAGATCCTGTCAGGGATGAGACAAACCTCTCTCTTCAGATCTTGACAATAGTCTCCTTGCTTGAATTTGGCCTTAGGGGAATAATGGAGGCTCTTGCAGCATAAGGCTCTTGGGAATTTGGGAACTTGAAGACTCGCTTGCCATGGAGATAGGTAAGATTTTATAGATGGAGGAAGGGGAGTTGGGATCCCTATAATCATGGGATTGGCCCTATCATCAAGGAAGCTTCCATGAGAGGTGGCAAACCACTTCCTCTCTATGGAAATCCGTAGCCAAACCTCCCAAATCAAGATAGATAGCAGTCCAGGAATTTGTTAGGATGAAACTTCCGCCATTTATTTTAAAAAAACACTCCTTAAATTGGCTGGCGCGAGTGCAAATCTGGGACAGAGCGCCAATTGGCGCGACCTCTTTGAAGGATTTTCCCCATTGGCGCGGGTACTGAACTGGCTACCCGTGCCAATGCAAACGGGCCATTTTTAGGTTTTTTCACAAGGAGATGTCTTCAGGGGGATGAAAGTACATGTTCAGGGGAATGCCATGAAAGTATTTTCAAGTTATGTCACTGCTCACAGGTCACAAAATGAGCCCTCCAATGTGCGAGACGGGGATTGCAGGGACGGTGACAAATTACTGTGTAACACACCTGTCCCTATTGAAATAAGACTCCAGCAAGTCCTATCTTGCAAGAATATGTACACACCACGAAATATTTATCTGGATCTGTAATATTTAGAACTGGAGCATTTGTAATAAACTGCTTCAACTACTCAAAACATGTTGCACATTCCTTTATCCATTCAAACTTCTTTCCTTTTCTCTACAATGATGTAATAGGATAGGAAAGCTGTGAGAAGCTCCTGATGAACCTCTTGTAATAACCTGCTAACCCCATGAATTATTTTACCTCATCCATGTTCTTAGGAGTTTCCATTCTATGATAGCTATGATATTTTACAGATCCACTATTATACCTCCCTTGGAAACATGTCCCAAGTAATGAAATTCAAACTAAAGAAAATACACTTAATAAGCTTGGAATACAACTGATTCTCTCTCAATAGTATTAACATTGTTTCCAGGTGTTCTTCATGCCCTTTCTCATTCTTAGAATATATCAATACGTCATCAATGAATATTATCACAAACTTTTCTAGATAAGGACACAACATACTTTTCATTAAACACATGAAAGAATATGGATCATTAGTCAAACCAAAAGGAACCCCAACAAACTCATAATGCCCATACCTGGTCTGGAAAGCAGTCTTGTAATTTTCATATTCTTTGATGCGTACCTGATGATATCTTGATCTCAGATCAATATTCGAGAACACTATTTATCCCTTCAACCGATCAAAGAAGTCAACAATCCTTGGTAATGGATACCTATTCTTGATCGTCACCTTGTTTAGCTATCTATAATCAATGCACAACCTAAGAGTATCATTTGTCTTCTTCACAAAAAACATTAGTGCACCCCAAGGCGATGCACTTGGCCTAATGTATCCCTTTTCAAGCATTTAAATAAGTTTCACTTCAGTTCCACTAACTTTGGAGTGCTCATCCTATAAGGTGTCTTTGATATGTTTCTCCTGGTACCAACTCAATAGAAAAGTCCACTTCCCTATGAGGCATAAACTCTAAAATCTATGTTGGAAACACATCTTGAAACTACTGCAAAACTAGATAACTCTTCAAGACTTCTTTATCCTCAACATACTTACCTTTATCACTGGAGACATGAACTATGAAAAATACACAACCTTTCCTGCAACTATTATTTTCCTTCATAGTTGTAACCATTCTCACCAATGTAGGCTTCCTCTTACCCTACAAGATTCTCTTCTCTCCATCATCATCCAAGAAATCAATAGGCTTCTCATAACAATCCACCTTAGTCCTATGAAGGTAAACCCAATCCATACACAGAGGCATATTGTACAATCCAACGAAATTACATTTAGATGTGGTGATGTAGACATACCATTCATCTCAAATGCACAAGACCTCACCAAATGATGAACTATTTTATTAGTACTTGTAGCCAACTGCACCAACCAAGACTATGCATGCACTTATTTTCTCAAACCGCACTTATCCACCAAGACAGGATTAACATAACTACAATTAGATCTAGGGTCAATCAAAATGGAAACAACTCGATCACAAAGCTTACCTTCCATCTCAATAATGGATGCATGATGATATGCTTTCTTTTTATCAAATGTTCCATAGATCCTATGAATGCTCTGTCCAACATCCCCAACTGTCTTTTCCTCCTGATAATTGTAGATATGAGGTCTACCACCTTGATAAAAAAGAAAATCCTTCTTATGATTATCCTTGCCACAAATCCAACACTGCAACGATTCTCTCCCACTACCCTTATTTTGATGCTCTCCAGGCCGAGGTACATGTCCCATATCAGCTACATTAAACTTATTGTAAGGAGAAAAATTTTCCTTCTCACCTACATCCTGAGGTCTTCCCCACTTCATTGGCCACTTTCCTTTAGTATTTTCATTCCCTTGCCAACCCTGCTTAGTCTCAGTCTTACGCTTCGATTTCTCATAACAATGCTTCAAATTTCCACTTACTTCTTCCAGCGATCAAATCTCATTATACTCAATCTTATCCGTAAATGCTAATGGCAATCCATTGATAAATATTTGAAATTTGTCTTCTCATCCTTAAGATAAGGCACATACCTCAATAACTCAAGGAACTTAGTCATGTACTCCCTGTTTGTCATAGATCCCATATTCATCTCATAGAACTCCTTGTCCTTACCGTCATAGTATCTCTTGAACAAAGACTTATTTCAGAAGAGTATTTTAAACTCATTCCAACTCAACTCCTCTATCCTATTGTCTCTGACATGCTTCACATCTTCCCACCAAATTTTTTCTTTCCCTTTGAGGCTAAAAATATCTATCTTCGCCTTCATGTTCTATGTATAATCATGCAGCTCAAAGAACGTATTCATTTATAGTAACCATGCCTCTACATCTTCCGACTTCTTCAAATCTCCATTGAATGTAGGTGTCTTGGCTTTCTTAAACTCATCTGATAAATATCCCCTCTCACTCCTCCTGTAGGGATGATAGCAATGATGACCATGATACTTTTCTAAACCAGAGCTAGAATTGAACTTGTAGCCACTTCCTCTCCTATCAGGTGTATCCAATAACCTGCCATATCTAGCTATTTCGTCCCTATATGACGTGTGCCCTCCATGAGACCTACTACCATATTCCCCATTAATATTTTCCTCCCGTCCATAAATAATCCTCGGTTGTCCCTATCTCTGCAAATTTGACGAACTCTGAAGGATAACTACATGACTTCTATTGTTTTTTCATGTGCCCTGGCAAGTCTTTCCTGTGACTAAATGATCCTTTCATTATCTGGCTTACTAATTATGATTTATGCCTTTAAAATTCTAAAAATATCTTCTATGTTAGGATAGTACTCATCTCTTGGTTTCTCATCTGATCTATAAGGAGAGTCTCATGAACTGTGATCAACCATTTTTCTAGTAATATTTGATCCTCTTCTTCTTGAAAACATACCATGTCAAATAACCAAATATCAACATAATCAACATACCTTAGTGAAGTTCAGGGGAGTCTATCTTGTCTGCATAATCAATCCATATTAGTATGATACATGTATATACATAATCATATCAATATATTGGCATCATGCATGATACACTAACTACATGCAATGACCTCACGCATGACAAACATAACCATGGCAGTGCATGCATAACAACCACATAGATAACTAACATGCATGATTTACAAGACACATATCTCTCATCCAATCCAAGTATTTGAACTATGCTTTGGTACTAAACTATAAAATCCCTACCCCACATTTACCCACTTTTACAATTCCTCCAGGTAACTGTGAAGTGAAGTGCCACTATGCCATGACACAACCTCCTATCTCTAGTTATTGGAAGTGGGGCCTATAAATGAGACTTATTGTTGGGTATGTTTTATATTCTTTCCACGACTAAGCACGCGTGGGGGGGGGGGGCTGTGAGTCTCCCCCTGCCGTGTCCCATAGCCGCCTCGTGAAAATTTTGTCCTTAATTTCTAAGAGATCCGCGTCCATGGTTTTGTGCATGGTTTTGGGGTACGATGGTTTTCGGCCCCTGGTATTTTTGTAGATCCGGTCAAGGGAACTACGGTTATGTTCTAATCCAGGGTTTATGGATTAGGGTTTATGTATGCTTCAGCATGTATATATATATATGTGTTGTAACACTAAAAGGAATATAATGAAAAATCAAGCTGGTCGTCCCGATTTGGGATCTAGGGGAAAATCTCTGTGTTTATCTGTTTTATGTTTTATGCTCTCGCTATTGTTTATTTTCTGTTATAAGATTTGTGTGTAGATAATTTATGTTCAGGGTTAAAACCTACACTTATTAACCACAATCTAACATCCTATAGGGACTACAGATCACCCAGGAGCTGAAGAAACACACCAAGTGGTCAATCCATAAGATGAAACTTTATTTTAGTGACTTGGACTCACACTCGCACCCTTGAAACTACTTGCATGTGGTTGAAGGTCTCCAACCACACTCACAAACCTTTCTCCATGTGGTTGTGACCTAAATTGCTCGGTTTAGTGCCTACGGTCCCGAGATCTAAGCCACAATTCCAGGCCAGGCTCCAAACCACTGCCCAAAATTTCCTAAGAGTTTACAGAATGATAAGTAACCTAATGACAAGGCTAAACATACAAAATTGAATCAGAAACTTGACCTAACCAGGCCTAACCATGACAATTGTTTCGTCAAGCATATGGTGAACATGTAATCTAAAAGTCATGAATGCATATATGAATGTAGGAGTCTGAAAATTATCTTAGATTCACCAAGACGGTATAATGTCCTCTCATAATAGGTGCAATAAATTTTTTTATCCTATGCATTCATCAACGATTCATTAACTAATAAAAACATAACAAGAGCCATAGCTATAACATGTTATGGAACCATGCTTATAACCAGCATATAACCAAAATATTAACGATGATTGAACATCAATCAAAGCCTCATAATAACAAGTAAAAGTACTCATGAATCACAATAATAAAATAGATCTTATTAACATATGCAAAATTCAACCAAGTCAGGGACTTCCATGTAGCACCCAACCATAGATTGGGTTGAACCAAATATTTCATCCAGCCAATCACCCCCGTGCCATATTCCAAGCATGAATGTGGGAACTAAACACACAAACAACTAGGGATTCCTATAGATTAAACTACCTCCACCCTCGGTATATCGCAATCTCACCAAAACTATTCAAGAGATCACAATGTCCAAAACAATCTTGGATGCCTCAAAGTTTCTTCACCAATACCTTCAGGAATTTTCCTGTCTCCACCCACTTATTAAGGGATTCGTAGATATTAAACCATCTCCACCCCCAACCCTTGGGAATTATCTTGATACCACCTTACCTAGTTCTAAAACCTTCCGTAAATCCAAATCTCAACTAGAAAATAATCCCATCACACAATGGCTATCCAGAAATGGAAATGCAAGGTTGAAACCACAGTCACACCTAGAAAAATACATGTCAATTATATAAAAAGAACCAAATACACAAATGCATGTACCATGTGTCCACAGACCAGCTAGGAAATTACACATATAACATGTTACATGCAGAGTCCTCCTGCTGAAGCTGCTTGATCCAACCTTCCTTGCTTGTCATTTTCTTTCCTTGTCCTTCCTTTGCTTTTGCTTGTTTTCTCCTCTTGGTGCTCTTCTCTCTTTGAAATTAATTCCAAATTAAAACTAACAATTAGATATGAAATTATCCCAATAATCCTTTTTATCATTGGGGCCTCTATTTTCTTCAATTTCCTCTATTTTTCCTTCAATTTTCCTCTCATGCGAATTTGTGACCTTTCATCTCCCTTTTATCCTATTTTCCTTTATTTTCATAAATAAAATGTCAAATAATTCCCCTTCTCCTTTCACAATTCCTTTTCCAATTTCCTTAGCCATAATAAACCAAAGTGACACCCACTAGGATGTTTTTCCCAACATTAAGCTTGGAATGTGTGTCCCATGACCTTGGTCTTATTTTGTCCTTTTAAATTTTATTACATGAAATTTTAACCCAAGGTTGTTACACCTCTTTTCTAAAACCACACTTATCCACCAATTTAGGATTATAATTAGATATGGGGTCAATCAAAATGGAAACAACTCGATCATATATCTTACCTTCCATCTCAATAATGGATGCCTGGTGATTCGCCTTCTTGTTATCAAATGCTACATAGGAACGAGGAATTTTTTGGACCACATCCCTAACTATATGTGTCTCATGCGCACTGTAGATATGAGGTCTACCGCCCTGATACAACGTAAAATAATTATTACGATGATACTTGCCACAAATCCACTAATGCAATGGTTCTATGCCACTACCCTTGTTCTACTACTCTCCAGGCTTAGTTCCTTGTCCCTTTTCTACCGCATTAAACTTCTTGTAAGGAGAAACATTTTCTTTCTCACCTGCATATTGAGGTCTTGCTCGCTTCGGCGGTCACTTTCCTTTAGTCTTGTCATTCCCTTTCCAATCTCGCTTAGGCTAAGACTTACACTTCGATTTCTCATAATAGTGCTTCAGCTAACCAATGACTTCCTCCAACAACCGAGGCTCATCATACTTAATCTGATCCTTGAATACTAATGGCAGTTCATTGATGAACCCTTGAACTTTTTTATTCACATCCTTGAGGTAAGGCACATACCTCAACAACTCTAGAAACTTAGTCATGTACTCCTCGTCTATCATAGATCCCATTTTCAACTCGTAGAGAGCCTTGGCATTTCCATCATAGTACTTAGACAAGTAATTCTTCCTGAAGAGCCTTTTTAACTCATACAAACTGAAATCCTCTGTCCTGATACCTTTGAAACGCTTTACATCTTCCCACCAAATGGTTGCTTTCCCTTTAAGGTTGAAAATAACTACCCTAGCTTTCATGTTATCTATATAATCATGCAACTCAAAGGACTTCTTCATCCCACGCAACCATGCCTTTTCATATTCTAGTTTCTCAACTCTCCATCAAATGTAGGAGGCATAGCATTCTTGAACTCATCCAGAAAGTATGCCCTCTCACTCCACCTGTAAAGATGACAATGATGATGACCATGATACTTGTATAAATGAGAACTAGAATAGAACCCATTAACACTGCCTCTCTTGTTAGGTGTATCCATCCATCTGCAACCTTTGATCTTATCATCCCTGACCGACCTATGTCCTCCATGATACCTACTATCATATCCCCCATTAGTCTTTTCCTCATGTCCATAAATGATCTATGGTTATGATCCAGGTGGATATTAGTGGTCACCCGTTTATTCCACTTGGGGCCCCACCATTGTCTCTTTTAGTTTTTCAGTTTCGGCACAGCTTACTATTTTTAACAGTTTTTCTGGTCTTGAACTTCCAGAGCTATTTTGAGGCCTTAAACGACATTTTTTGAGAAAACCGGGAGCAACATGGGTCCATGGATTGATGTTTCTCACTCAAAATTTGTATTCCTCGGATATATATTTATAACGAGGTATGGTTTGCGTCAAACGGAGATCGTATGCCAAAGTTACGTCCCCGGGAAGTTGAAACACCAATTTACCCAAACGGGGCCCACAGTTTTGGCGCTTCATCTCCTAGGGTTAGGGTTTTGAATGTTTAGGGTTTTCCATTGTTTCCAAACAATAAATAGGCCCTCGAGCCTCATTGTAACTTACTGCAGAGGCCTGTAGCCACCACATCTCTTCTCAGAGATAGCTACCAGCACCCTAGCTAATTTATTTCCATTATGTCTGTAAGAAAACTTCAGTTCTTTGATATTAATGAAATGAAGTGTTATTTCCACTACATCTTTGTATTTATGGTTATATGTTTATTCTATTGCGTTACTGCATGAATCTGAATAAGTGGTATCAGAGCAGTCTGATTTTTTCCGATCCTTCTTTACATGTCCCCAACGAGGTCGGGGTATAAGGAATTAGGGCTCGATCTGGTGGAACCTTTGCAAGATTAGCCTCACAAACCTCGACGGACACCCATGGGGGATGAAAAGAAAGATGAGGGAGCAGGAGATCCTATCAAAATATTGCTCGAGGAAGCCCTTGAAAAACAAAGGAACGGGATGATGGATAACTTTTCCCAGATCCTTCAACGACTGCCCACCGGCAGCGCATCTGCATCCAGAAGCCACTCTAGAGGTGCAACTCCCTTTAAGGTACAATTAAATTTTAACATTCCCATATTTGAGGGTCAAATACATGCAGATTCTGTAGATAGACGATTGAATCTATTATAAGGATATTTCTCAGTTCATGACTTTTCCGACTGGGAGAAGATTATTTTTTCACTTCTCAAAGCTACCCCCCATGTCAAGGACTGGTGGGAAACCTACTATGATAAAAAGGACGAGACAGAACCCTCTCTGTTCTCAGCTGTACCCACTTGGAATTCTTTCTGAGACGCCATCAAGGAACAATACTATCCCGTGGGGAGCTACGAGGAAAAGTACATACAATGGACCATACTGCGACAACAAAGGGATCAAGATGTGCATGAGCTGACGAATCTGCTCCATACCCTGCGCACAAAGTTGGGTATCAAATATTCAGAGAAACATATGGTGCTAAAGTATTGCAGTTGTCTGCAAAGATGCATTCAAGAGGAAATGGAGTTTCTCAACATCTCCTCGCTTGGTATGGCATACCAGTATGTTGCCAAGATTGAGCAGAAATTCAAACTGAAGAAGCAAGACATTGGATCTTCGAATCAAAAGCAAGGGAAAGGTGCTCCCAAACCACAGAACAAAGGACAGAGCCAAGGCATGGTAGCTCAAGACAACCTGTCAAAGCCACAAACAAAGAACAACACCGTAAATCCAAAGAAGGACACGGGAAAGTGGTGTGAGTTCCATAAGAGCTCCACTCACAACACAAGTGAGTGTTGGGCCAAGCAGTCGCTGGTGGCCGAGATGAGGGCTTCTCAGTTAGATGCATGCTCCGACTCTGAATCAGAACCTGACAAGGGGAATGACAAAGCGAAACAGATTATTGATGTGGAGCCCAACACCACTGTTGCCACTACGAAGATCCAGAAGGAGGAACAAGAAGATCCAGAGGAGGAGGAACGTCTCTTCCAATCCCAGATGTGGCTAAAGGACTCCCCGGTACAATTCATTGTCGACAATGGAAGCCAAAAGAACCTCATTTCAGCAGACGCCGTGAAGCGGTTGGGCTTGCCGACCATAGCTCACCCACATCCATACACCATCAGGTGACATCACCAAGGAAGAGATATCCGCGTCAGCCAGCAGTGTCACCTTCCCTATAGCATCAAGCCCTTCATGGATGAGGTATTATGTGATATTGCTCCTATTGATGTTTCTAATGTATTATTAGGACAACCATACTTTTGGAAGCGTCATGCTGTGTATGAGTCTCGGCCTCGCGTTGTTATTGTTACTTTGGGAAATAAGTTGTACAGGATACCAGAGGTACCACCTCCTGCTGCTATCTCTTTGGTTACTGAAAAACAACGTAATAAGCTCATTTCCCAAACCAGGAAATTCATTTTCCTGATGATCTGCCCCTAGGGCAAGAAGAAGACTATGGCCACGACCTCCAGACAGGGCCCCTCTGCACGACAACAACAAATGGACAAGGTTGTGGAGGAGTACAGGGACATCTTCACCTCACCCACAGGGGTTCCTCTGCACTGTTAGGTCAAGCACCTGATTGATCTGACCCCAGGTGTGTCGGTACCCAATGGACCGATCTATCGGTGCTCTGTTCTGGAGAACGATGAAATCAAGAGGCAGATTCAAGAGCTACTGCAGAAATGTCACATCCGACCAAGTTCATCGCCTTGTGGGAGCCTGATCGTGTTGGTATAGAAGAAGGATGGGATTTGGAGACTCTGTATTGACTATCAGGTGCTGAACAAGATCACTGTCCGAAATAGGTACCCAATCCCATGGACTGATGACATTCTGGACCAACTCAAAGGGGAAAAATATTTCAGCAAGATCGACTTGAAGTTTGGGTATCACCAAGTACCAATCAAACCCTCCGATGTGTGGAAGACTGCCTTCAAATCCAAGGAAGGCCTTTTCGAATGGCTGGTCATGCCTTTCGGTTTGACGAATGCTCCCGCAACCTTCGTGAGGTTGATGGATGACATCTTGCGGCCATTCACCAACTCATTTGTAGTGGTGTACTTGAATGACATTCTGATCTTCAACCAGACTTGGGAAGAGCACCTCCACCACATCCGAAAAGTCCTCCAAACACTGTGGCAACACAAGTTGTGTGCCAATCTGGAGAAGTGCACTTTTTGCATGACCCAGGTTAAATATCTGGGATACATTATTGATGAAATGGGGGTGCATGTGGATCCAACCAAGATCCAAGTCATTCGGGATTGGCCAGCCCCAATTACTATAACAGAGCTTCGCAGCTTTCTGGGTCTTGCTAATTTCTACCGTAGGTTCGTGTTGGGATTCTCTCATATCACTTGGCCCTTGAGTCAAGTCACCAAGGGAGGAGTGAGAGAAAAATTCTTTTGGTCAGAATCTCAACAGAAGGCGTTCACAGAATTGAAAAATCGCCTTTGTTTTTCCCCAGTGCTCACATTATCAGACTTGCAACAACCATTTGAGATTGAGACAGATGCCTTTGACTATGCTATTGGGGTAGTTTTTACTCAGCAGGGACATCTAGTGGCATATCACAGTGAGACATTGTCTAACACAATTCGCAAGTATCCCACTTATGATAAAGAAATGTATTCCATTGTGTAAGCTTGTCGAAAATGGAAGCATTAAATTTTGGGGAAGGAAACAATCATCCACACAGACCACCAGCCCCTGCAGTTCATACAGACACAATGGAAGTTGCAGAATGATCACCATCAGAAGTGGTCCACATATCTTCAACAGTTTCATTTGAGCATCAAGTACAAGAAGGGTAGCACCAATAATGTTACAGACTGCCTCAGCCGACCACCGATCGTGGTGCTCACCACCTTTCTCAACTCTTGTGGGCACGAGACTTCTGATTGGCTACTTCTCTATGAGAGTGACCTAGAAGTCGGCAACACATACAAGGCACTCTTGGGGGGGTACACAAGTTCCAAATTTTCACCTTCAAGATGCACTTTTATGTCACCTGGGACACCTTTGTGTTCCTTCAAGCAAGCGTGCCAAGATGATATGGGAAGCACACTACAGTCGAGTCGCTGGGCATTTCAGGGTCGAGAAAAAAATAGCAGTACTGCAGAATTATTTCTATTGGTTGAACCTTCGAAAGGATGTCTGGAAGCACATCAGATCCTGCACTGCTTGTGCCATTGCCAACCCGACCATCAAGAAGCAAGGCCTATATACTCCACTACCTACCCCTAGTCAACCTTTGGAATCCATCTCCATGGATTACATGTCGGGCCTGCCTTCTACAAAGCATGGAAATGAGTATGTTTTCGTGGTCGTCGATAGATTCTCGAAGATGGCCATTATGGTGGCCTACAAGAAGAATATCACAGCAGAAGCCACTGCTAAACTCTTCTTTGAATGAGTGTGGGTGCACTTTGGGATCCCATAGTCTATCATATCAGATCGGGATAGCAGGTTCCTCAGTACATTTTAGTCTAGCCTCTGGTCAATGCTGGACACCAAGCTCACCAAGTCCACAACTTTCCATCCCCAAACAGATGGCCAGACAGAGGTATTCAACAGAATGATTGTACACATTATGTGCATGTACAATTCAAAGCATCCACGCACATGGGACGAGAGCCTCCCCTTTGTACAGCCCCTTTCAGGTGGGCTTGGGATTCTAGCCACTATGTCACATTGACGTAGCCATGCCATTTGCGGCTACTCAGGCCAATTCGGCTCATGTCCGGTCTGAATTTGAGAAAGAAAATAACTTCATCGAGTGCATTCAACACATCTTCCAACAGGTTCATGACATATTGGACAGAGCCAATGCTAAGTACAAGCAACGCCATGATCAACATCGGGTGCCACACAACTTCCAGGTGGGCGACAAAGTGTGGCTACATTTGCAGAAGGAGTGCCTCAATGAACCCCACCGCAAGCTTCGCCCGCTCTGATACGGGTCGTACACCATCACCAAGGCTATCGGGAACAATGCATTCGAGCTCAGTATTCCACCATTCCTTGGTCTGCACCCAGTATTCAATGTGGACCGCCTTCATCCTTACTTCCCACCTCTACTGGACACCTTTGACATTGCAGAACAACTCACACCAATAGAGTTAAACCAAGACTGCATGACACATGCCTCCATAGATTGTATCATGGAAATTCAAATCAAGAACACTCACCAACAGAAGATCCAACTGTATTGGGTTGTCAAAGCTGGCCAACTCCTGCACCAAGGAAAGTGGTTCACCAGGGACCAAGTTCAACAAAAGTTTCCTAGTCATCTCATGGAGGACCTTAACGCAATGGGGACTGTTGCTTCCTAAGGGGGGAGGAATGATCCAGGTGGATATTGGTGGTCACCCACCTATTCCACTTGGGGCCCCACCATTGTCTCTTTCAATTTTTCAGTTTCGGCACAACTTACTATTTTTAGCAGTTTTTTGGGTCCTGAACTTTTGGAGTCGTTTTGAGGCCCTAAACAACATTTTTTGGGAAAACCGAGAGCAACATGGGTCCAAAGGACCAATATTTCTCACTCAAAATTTGTAGTCCTCGGATATATCTTTCTAATGAGGTATGGTTAGCATAAAATGGAGATCGTATGCCAAATTTATGTCCCCGGGAAGTTGAAACACCAATTTACCCAAACGGGGCCCGTAGTTTTGGCGCTTCATCTCCTAGGGTTAGGATTTTGGATGTTTAGGGTTTTCCATTATTTCTAAATAATAAATATGCCCTCGAGCCTCATTTTAACTCGGTGTAGAGGCCTGTAGCCGCCACATCTCTTCTCAGAGATAGCTACCAGCGCCCTAGCTAGTTTATTTCCATTTTGTCTGTAAGCAAATTTCAGTTCTTTGATATTAATGAAATGAAGTGTTATTTCCGCTGCATCTTTGTATTTATGGTTATATTTTTATTCTATTGTGTTCCTGCATAAACCTGGATCAGGTTATCCCTACCTTTGTAAGTCTAACAAACTCTAAAGGATCACTGCATTGACCTTTGCTTTTTTTTCATATGCCCTGGAAACTCTTTCTTGTGATTGAATGATCTTGTCATTCTCTTCCTTGCAACTTCTAAATTTTTCCTCTAGACTTCTCAAGGTATCTTCTATTTTAAGAGATTACTCATCTCTTAGTTTTTCATATGATCTATAAGGAGAGTATCGTGAACTATAATCCACCATTCTTCTAGTCATATTTGATCCTCTTCTTCCTGCAAACATACCATGTCAAAAACCAAATATAAACATATTCAACATACCTCATTGAAGTTCAGGGGAGGCTATCTCATTCGTAAAATTAATTCAATTTTCATTACTTATATATATATATATATATATATATATATATATATATATATATATATATATATATATATATATATATATCAACATCATGCATGATAACACTAACTGCATACAAGGACCTCATGCACGACAACCATGACAATGACAATGCATGCATAATGACACGCCTCTATCCCATCCCATCAAAGTATTTCAACCATGCCCTGATACAAATTTATAGTATCAAATATCACCCAAAGAGAATGCAATCCACTTTGATACCACCCTGTAAGCACCTCCCCCCTCATTTACCCAATTTCATAGGTCTGTCAGGGTAAACATAAGATGAAGAGTTACTATTACATGACCCAACCTCCAAGCTTCAGTTAAGGAAGATGGGCCGGCAATTAAAGACTTACAGACATCCCTCAAGGCTTACAGGAAACTCAGGGGCCAAAGAACCACCCGAGGTGACTAAACCCTGAGCTGGATATATTTTTATTGACCTGGGCCCACAACCACATGCACAATCCTACAAGGGTGCGGTTGTGACCCTCCAACTACATGCACAGGTTTCCTTCCATGCTGTTATAACCCAAAATTTCCAATTCAAAGGGTACGGTCCCAAGATCTAAGCCACTTTTCTGGGCCAACCTCCAGACCACTACCCATAACTTTTTGAGAATTTTTAGAATTACAAATGACACAATGATGATGTTATTCATACAAAACTTGAACTAACTAGGCCTAACTATGACATACATTTCGTGAAACATTTTATGGACATGTAAACTATAGTTCATGAATGCATATATGATCATAGGAGTCTGAAACTTATTTGAGATTCACCATGAAGGTCTAATGCCCTCTCATAATAGTTGCAATAATACTTGGTATCCCATGCATTCATTAACAATCAAATACTTATCAAATCCTGAACAAGACATAACTAGATCACATTAACAATCCATGCTTATAAACAAATCATAAACAATTTATTAACCATGACATAACAACCATCAAATCATCATAATAACAAGTACAAGTGCTCATAGATTACAATAGGAAAATAGATTTTATTAACTTATGCAAAATCCAACCAAGTCACAACTTCCACATACCACCTGACCATATATTGGGCTAAACCAAATCTTTCTTTAAGCCAATCACCCCCATGCAATATTCCAATCATGAATGTCGGATATCGGGACATAAAAAACTAGGGATTCGTGGATATTAAACCACCACCACCCTCAGGCTACCACGATCTCGCCCAAATTGATCAAGAGATCACAAATCCCAAAATAAGCTTGGATGCCTTAGAGTTTCTTCACCATTACCTTGAGGAATTTTCCTGTCTCCACCCACCTGTCAAGGGATTCCTGGAGATCAAACCACCTCCACACCCAACCCTTGGGAATTATCCTGAGACCACCTCACCCAGTTCCAAAACCTTTTGTAAATCTGAATCTCAACCCAGAAAATAATCCCATCGCACCATGGTTGTTCAGGAAATGGAAAGGCAAGGCTGAGACCACTTTCAAACCCGACAAAACCCATGTCAATGATAGCAAATGAACCAAATGAACAAATACATGCACCATGCATTCACACCTCAAGTAGGAAATCACACATGTTACTTTTTACCTACAAAATATTCCCGTTGAAGCTACTTGATCCAACTTCCTTGCTTGTCCATTTTTTTCCTTGTCTTTCCTTGCTTGCTTTCCTTCTCCTCTTGGTTCTCTACTCTCTCTAACATTTATTCCAAAGCCAAAATTGACAAAAATCTGTGAACTTATCTTCATAATCCTTTTTATCATTGAGGCCTCTATTTTCCTTCAATTTGCCTCTCATGCAAATATGTGACCCTTCATCTCCCTTTTCTCCTATTTTCCTTTATTTTCATAAATAAATTCCAATTAATGCCTCTTTTCGTTTGCCAATTTCTTTACCCATAATAAACCAAAATCCTACACCCTCTAGGATGTTTTTTCCCATCATTCATCCTAGAATAAATGTCTTGTGACCTTGGTCTTGTTTTTCCTTCAATATCCTTTATTACATGAAATTTTAACCCAGAGTTGTTACATAATGGATTCATATATGCCTATTTTTCCAAGGATATTTTTGTTATAATGTTATTTATATATTGATGTGTCAAGAATTTTAATGCCATTTTTTATCATCACACTTTTGAACAAGGTTGTTGCTCAGATAATATGTCACTTTTTCAATCATCCAATAGTCCTTAGATTATACTCTTTGAATTTAAACTAATGTGAAGGATCATGGACTATTCCCAAATTTTTCCTTATATATTCAAAGGGATCTCCTGATAAATTGTTGGTGAAGATATCATCTATTTTCTCTTTAGTTTATATATACTCCATCTTTACTACTTTTTCAATAACTTTCTCTCTAAGGAAATGATACTTTATGGGAATGTGTTTTGTTTTAGAATATAGCATTAAATTCTTTGATATTATTATAGCACTTGTAATATCACATTTGATAGAGATAGGTTCATTTTATTTTACCTTCATGTCCTATAGTGTTTTCTACATCCAAATTACTTGTGTGCAACAAGCTACTGCTACAATGCATTCAACTTCAACAATAGATGGTGAGACTGAGGTTTAATACTTCTTGCTCAGTCAAGTAACCAATGATTCTTCTAAAATTATTTCACCACCACTCGTGTTTTCACTATCATCTATGCAGTTGGACCAATCTACATATTTGTAAGATGTCAACGAAAATTATTTTCCATTTAGATACCAAAGTCTATAATCCATTGTACCTTTTAAATATATTTATATTATTTTTGTTGCTAAGAGATGGCTTTAATTTGGATTTGATTGATATCTTAGTACTAATCCAACTTCTAGCATTATGTGTGGTCTTAAATATGCAAGGTATAATAGGTTTCCTATCATAGATCTATATAGCTTTTTATCAACTTCTAGTGATTCATGATCCTTGCATAGTGTGCATCCAACAACCATGCAAGTGGTGACAGGGGTATAGTCCTCCATTTTTAAGTTTTTAGGAATTTATTTTAAGTATTTCTCTTGAGATATGAACATGCATTCTAATTTTTTTAGTATTTGAAAAGCAAGGAAGAACAAGAGTTCTCAAATATTGATATTTCAAACATTGAATTCATCTCATTAACAAACCATTGAAGAAGGAAGTTTTTGTTGCTTCAAAAAATTATATCATCAACATATACCACTACAATCAAACGCTCTTCATCATCTAATTTTATGTACAAGTTATTTTTAGTTTCCCCTCTCTTGAAAACTTTCTTTTGAAGGTATTTGTCCAACTAATAATACCATGCTCGTGGCGTTTTTTTGAGTCCATAGAGTGCCTTCTTTAATCTAAAAATATCCTTATGATTATATGATAGTGAGAAGCCCTCAATTTTTTCTATATATACTTATTCAAGCTCTCCATTAAGGAAGGAATACTTGATATCCATATGATATACTTTGACGTCTTTATGATAAGAAAAAGAAAGAAACATTATGATTTCCACCAGAGAAAAAGTTTCTACAATGTCTAACCCTTATACCTGTGAATATTCTTTCCATACCAAACTTCCTTTGTTTATGATAATATGCCCTTGTTCATTTAGTTTATTTTTGAAGACTCAATTCGTGCCTATGATGTATTTATCTATTGGTCTTTGTGCCAGCTCCCAAGTCTCGTTCTTTTCTATCTGGTCTAGTTCCTCATTCATGGAATCTATCTAGTGTTCATTTTTTCTAAAGCTTGCTTTAGAAAATTTATTCGATTTAATCATGAAGAATATAACAATTTTCCCTTGGTATAATGTTTCAACAATTTTCCTTCTTGTTTGGACCCCTGTATTCTTGTTACCAATAATTTGATCTCCAGGATGGTTCTTTTGTACATACCTCGATGGTATTTTTAATGCATCTTTATTTCCTCTACATCTTCAACCTATTCTTCCTATTCTTCGTTTATTGGATGATATTTGGGATTGATAAAGCCTACCTTCTTGCCTTTGATAGGTAGTTCCTTGTCAAATTTCACATTTGTGCAATCAATAATATTATGCAGTATTTTATTGTAGTACCTGTACCCATTGTTTTTCGTTGAGTACCCCATCAAGATTCCTTCATCTGCCCTAGCATCAAATATTTTTCACAATTTCTCATCATTTTTTTTAACATAACACCAACTATCGAACACTTTGAAGTGTTTTATTGATGTTAGTTTTCCATTTAATAATTCATAGGGTGTCTTGTCACAATTAGGTCTAAGATGTGATTTTTTTAGTATGTGAATTGTTGCGTGTATATAGTATGCCCAATAAGTTTGTGGTATGTTCCTTTTATGCATCATATATATAGCCATTTTTTGTACTAACCTATTATTCCTTTCAATAAATCCATTCTACTAGGGTGTGTCTACAATGGTATATTTCCTCTTTATTCCATGTCCATCACGGAAATTTGAAAATTCGTGTGATGTAAACTCTCCTCCTCTATCTGACAGTATGCAGTTTATCTTACATCCTGTTTGGTTTTCTACGAATGCTTTCAAAACCTTAAATTTCTCAAATGCATCTAATTTATTTCTCAAGAAGGCTACCCATGTTATTCTATAATAATCATCAATCACTAACATGAAGTAACACTCACCGTCAGGTGCTTCTATTCTAGAAGACCCATACAGATCCATGAGTAATAGCTACAATGGCTTGTTAGTTGATATTTGATCCCTATTCATGAAAGTAACACAAGCTTGTTTTCCCATTTGACATGACCTGTAGATATGGTTTTGCAGCTTCGTTATCTTAGGTAGGTATCTTACATCTCCCTTTTTATTGATTCTAATTATATGATCAAAGTTTATATGTCCTAGTATTCTATGCCACAACCAATGCTCATCTTTCTTTCCCAAATGAAATTCTTCTTTGTATTCCTTTAAAACATATACATTTTTTCTATTCAATTTCCTTTCTCCAATATCGTTCCGATTGTATTTCGCATTATTTCACAATACTAAGCCCTAAATATGACATCATAACTTGTGTCACACATCTAACTTGCACTCGACAAGTTATGTTTTAGTCCATATATGAATAATACATCGTCTGCCTTATCTTTGCCATTATTCAAGCTTATTGTACCTTTTCCTTTTATTTTCTCTTATTGCATTATTTTCGAAGGTGACATTTCCAAATTTATTTTCATCTAGAGACAAGAACTTGCTCTTGTCTATGATCATATGCCTAGAGCAACCATTTTCCATGTACCATTGACCATTATGGTTCTAAGCATAAAGAACTAGGCCACACATAGTTGTTCTCTTCTCTTATTTTTCCTTTTTATACTGCATTGGTTCCTTTATCCCGTGATTGTCCTCGAACTGTGGTCTGAAGTTTCTGAGTTGACATTCATAAGACTCATGTCCAAAGTTGTGAAAATAGTAGCATTTAGAGACACGAGAGAGCCTGATAAATGGATTATTGTTCCTTCTTATGTTTGTCCTTCCATTTACAAATTTTTTACTGACTTCATTTCTTTTCTTTCTTCTTATTTCATCCCTTCTGATACATTCTCTCCATTTGACAGCCTTGTGGCCAATTTTTTTTCACAAATAACAATATCCATAGAAAAAAATTTCAAACCTGGGAAGGATGGTGCTTGTGAATATGATCTCCTTTTCATCTAATATTTTTATATTTTGAAGAAATAAGGCCTCTAATAACTCATTGTTTACTAGCCAAATCTTCTTGTTTGTTGTTGCAAAGCAGGAACAGTCCTTTGTTTCTACTGAGTGGGAGGATTCTTTTGTTATTGTTGAGTGATATTGTTTCTTGGATACTATTGAGGTGCATTGAATCCTTGATGTTGCTAAGGTGTGTTGTTGGAATCCTTATTCTTTGGCTATTGATGGTTTTCGTTATCTCTAGTGACAACTTTGACAAAATTAATGGATTTTTCATGCTATGTATTCTTCTCATAGGTATCCTTCATAACTCAAGCCAAAAATCATAAGAGCATATATTTGATAATTCAACATCTCATCCAACTTTTCAGACCCCTTAATTTTTTAACGTTCATATTCAACTTAGCCTATGTTTTCTCTAGCTTCTTTCTTACAGTAACTACTTCTTCTTCCAGCTTCTCAAAATCTTTGCCTTTCTCTTTTAACTATTGTAATATGATGTCTTCCACCTTGTTAGCCCATTCTAATTCAACATTTAACTGGATAATCTCTTTGGACTTAGGCTCTTATTTAACAGACTTAATCAAGATTTTTTTTGAACTCTTTGCTTGAGGCTATCAATTTCTTCTAGAGCATTAATTAGTTCTCCTTCAAGGTCAACTTCACCTTCTTCCTCTTCACTCTATTCATAGTAATTAAAATTTTCAAATTCAGACTTTAGAGACATAAACATAAATTCACTAATTCCTTCTTCATTAGAAGATCCATTTGTATTGTCAAAGGAATTGTTATCTTCTTGTGCATTTCTTTTTGGATTTTTCTCATTCTTCATTTTGTTATATTTGTTATTTTTTTACCTTTAAACTTATTCTCTTCCTTCTTAAATGGACATTTTGAGGCATAATTCCCTAATATTTCACAATTAAAGCACTTAATAGGAATTTTTCTTTTATACTTACCAGTCCCTTTCTTCAGCATTTTCACAAATTTTGCTTCTTCTTCATTTGATTTTGAACATGAGAACTCCTAGTCTTCTGTATATTTCTTATTTTCTTTGAATGTTGCATCCATTGTGGTTGAATTTCCTTTTGTAATCATCATTTCTTATGATGTTAGGGAGCCAAGAAATTGATCCATTGTGAGCTCTGCAATGTTACATATTTCTTCAACATTTGATACTTTAGGATTAAACTTGGCAAGGAGTGATCTCAACACTTTTTGGACTATTTTAGACTCCTTGATTTCTTCACCTAGGCCCTTCATAAAATTAAAAATTTCATCAAATTGAAGAAAGAAAATAGTTGTCTTCATCATCACTCATTATTAAAGACTCAATCTGTATTCTATAAAATTGTAATTTAGCCAATTTCACTTTACCGTCTCTTTCATGACTTCTTTTTTTCCTCAGTTTATCCCACATTTCTTTAGAAGTCTTACAATGCACTACCTTTACAAATTTTGATTCAACTAACCCACTAAGGATAACATTCATGGATTTGGCTTTGCAAGAAATTTTAAATTTATCATATTTATTAATAATGACTGGTGGTTTCTCATACCCATACTCTATTGCACCCCACACATCTGCTCCAAGGGACATTAAATATGTCTTCATTCTAATAATCCAAAAAGTATAATTAGTACCATTAAACAAAGGGTATTTGTTTGTAGAATACACTCCATAATTGGCCATTTATATGAGTTATATCTTCCTTCCAGCTATTAAGTTATTGTAGAAGGAACCCACTCAGATACCAATTGTTGAAAACGAACCCACTCAGATACCAATTGTTGAAAACCAGGAAATTACTGAGCGGGGGAGTGAATTAGTAATTGTTTCTTTTAAATGACCAATTTTAAATTATTTTTTCATCCTTTTAACTATTTCTTTAATATATTAGCAGATTTATGTGTTCAAGAATTAACCATAAATTCAAAGGAAAACATACAAGCAACTCTTGCAACACATTAAGATACTAGATATAAGTGGAAACCCATAAAGGGAAAAACCATGAATTTTGGTTGTTGTGATGTAAGGGAAAGCACACACTCCCTCTTTTACATCAATTTTTTGTAGGTTTCTACCTACATGAGGTTTCTACCTTGATTTTATTCTGCGATATACAACTTTCTTGAGCACCCACTCCCTCTTCTACAAGCTCCAACCTGCTCTTTTTCAGGTTAATACCTAAAAGGAGACACCAATCCCCTAACAATATTACAAATTTACTATGTTGGTTTAACTAATCTTAGAGTGATGAGTTATTCTTTTCCTTGGATTTTTTATGTACTTTGTCTTTTCTCCCTTTATAATTTCTTATCTCCAACTTCTTCTTCTCAATTTTATTTCACTCCAACTCCTCTTCCTCTTTTCTATTTTCCAAGAAATTCATGAAGTATTTCTCACAAAATTCGAATTCACTAGATGCTATGCCATCAAAAATGCTTAATTTTATAGACATGGCTCACTAAAAATTTGTAATCCAATGAAAGGATTTGAAGTGATTCAGTTTGTTATTTTGTATTCCAATGTTGTTGCTTTGTAGTCCACCTATTCGTTTCATATTTTTCAAAATTTGAACCTTGAAATATTAAAAAATAATCTCCAATGAGTGCTTAGCATTGTAAGGATCAGAATTCCCTCTTAAGTCCGCCAATGAATAGAAATACAAATTAGGATTTGCATATGTATCATCCATTTTACATGTTCAAGTACAATGTTTGTGTTCACTCAATGATTGCTTCAGGTTTTGATTTATCAATACTTAAATATTTGACATTAAAAAATATTCTTATCAAAGAAAGTAGTTACATCTAAGCCATGTAATTTTCCAACTCAAAATAAAAAATCAAAGTAACTATTTAATCATGTTTTCTTTACAGGAAGTACATATAGAAAGGGTCTAAAATAAGAACAAAGACAAAAACTATAGAGTCCTTTATCTCTTGTGACTTGCAAGAGAAGTTTATACTATCAAAATATGCTCTATTCCTCCTCAACAAAAATAGGCTATGTTCCTACTCAACAAAATGCAAATCTTAGATTATGATGGGATGGAACCCTTGTCATTTCAAGTTCAAACCTGAATCTTGGATGTTTTTAATTACACATCATTCCACCTTCCGACTTCAAACAAGTGTTATCTCTACATACATGACTCCCAATTGCTTCATGATTTTGTATTGTCACTACATGTGTGAACTTACTTGCATCTAACTATATAGGTTTATGTTTTTCCTGACTACCAAGATAGCTACACAGGGAAAAATTACACTCTCCATATACAACATTTGTTTCCTTCTTGAATTTATGAGATTGTGCCTTGTTCTTGGTATGGATATTATAATAATCATAAAGAATTAAGACCTCTTTTCCCTATGGTCACATGTGAAACTTTCTTCTCATTGAATCCTTATAGGAAAGTGATATAGTCTATTTGGTGTGTCCTCATAATATTCACAAACTGAAACAACCTTCATCACTACAAGTTCAAAATATTTTAGCATCTTCATATGCTTGATCATGCAGCATAAAACCCCAACCTCATAACCTCTACTCCTTCAAATATTTGTCATAATTGATCTGGGAATGACAACACCTTGTTCTAAACTTCATTGATTATCTTTCTTTTGTTCTTCTTGAGCACATTGGGGGTTTATTATACTATATATCTGATAAATATTATCATGCACCTCCATTGGTGCTTCTTTCACTATAAATATTGTAGCATATGATGGTTCCCTTCACAAGTTTCAGATCACCTAGTTGGAACTTTTCATCCTTGTTTTACATGCTCAGTTCAAATGATGTAAAAATGCATTGTTTTGCAATAGATTTTACAACAGTAGTACCATTATTGTATCTTCTATATATATTTCTTTGCTTCAATAATCCTAGAACTTAAAAGAAAAAACTCTAGAATGCAACCAAATATTAAAGAGTGCAACCATCTACCAGTATATTTACAGTGCATTGAATCTAATTATGAGCTTTGTATTTTCCTAGAATTATTCATTTTGCATATTGATGATAGAGTTTGGAGGAAATCATCATTGTAAACCTCATACTCAACCCACTCAGTCTTCAAGTTACTATATCAATTTGTGGAAAAAAATTCATTAACTTCAAAACAATGGACTCTAAGAAGGCCTAAAACTATTTAATTTATGCATGGTGATAGCATAACTCTAGATTCAAGTGTGGATGGAAATGAAAATTTTTCATATACAGAAACTAATCGCAAACATTGAACAACGTTGGCCTTCTCCACGTAGGCATGATTTGGATATAGTTTATCCTTTGTGCCACGTCATGATCTAAAGTTTGCAAACATTGAACTCCATAGAAGTAACTTTAACATCAATGACAAAACTCCTAACATAATTCTCCTTTCGAAACTTTCTTTGGGTATTTTCCACCTTCACCTGTAGAAGTTATATATCGATGGTAAGGAGGATGGAGGGAATACACCATGGGAGAAGAATTGAAGACTAAAATTTTCATTGATAAGGTTAGGTAATTCCACTTTTAGGTATAACAAACATTGAATATGGGAAAAGTACAAGGCTTAGCATGATCAACACAAAATTGAGAACACATTCAAAGTGGAAGAGAGTTTGGGTGTATATAAACAAAGAAAGGATACAAGGTCTTACTAGGAAAATCAAAGCTTTGTAGTATGGTCCTTTTTATTATTGGAGAAGTTGGGTGATAATTCTTATAGACTCGTTTTATCCCCATATATGTGCATTTACTTAGCTGTGAGCGAGGAAAATTGGAAATTCTATTGTCCTTCCATGTTAGACTAGGAAACCAATGAACAAGTCCTACCTACCACAAAAGACTTAGCATTAGAATATTAGGAAAATATTGCTAAAGATACATATTTATAGGGAAATTATAGAGAAATCAAGTGGGGTTGGAACTATAGAAAATCTATATTGAAAGGAAAACTTCCATGCAAGACCAAATATTACTCCAAGGAGAAGATAAAGGAATATTTTCCTCATTACCTATATTAAAACATTTGGGGACCAAAAGCCTCCTTAAATGGGGAGGTATAATCCAAAATGAATCTGATTACATATTTTTCATCTATGTTGGTGCTTTATGGGTGGAAAAATTAGATATATTGGCTTGTAAGGCCTATTTCATCAACAAGCCCTACTTTAGTGATTTGGGGTCCACGCTCTTCTAGAACCCATTTGAGGCCTTAAATGGTTTTTTTGAGGTCACAAATTTGTGAGCATAGCTTCCAATCTATTGATGTTGTTCTACACTTAAATAATTTTTTGATAACACAAATATCACCTCAATCAAAGTTCGCATGTGAAACTTATACCTCCTACAATTTGACCTATCATGTTGACCACCATGGTGTTGAGATTCAACAAGAAGATCCTAGTGAAAATTATGCACCTACACTATGATGGAGCCTCAGGCTATTTTTAGGTGGAAGTCTATTTTTAGAATGCATGAGCAAATTATATTTATAGATGATGTCTATTTATAGATGGTGAGAAAATTATATTTATATATGATGTTATATTTTTAGATATATGTACGAGTTCTATTTATAGACCGCATGTCTATTTATAGATGCATGTCGACTATTATTATCCCTTAATAATAGTTGGACGAGAAACGTTAATCTATTCTCAATGAACACTTGAAAATAGTTAACTGAAGTGGAAAATCAGTTAGCTATAGGAAATTAGAGTTCAAAGGTTGGTTGGTGGGACATGCAAGTGGACTTAGTTGCAACTGTGTGATTCGAAGATGTAACAAAGTTAGATGTGTAATTATGTGAGTTATAAAGTAGTTTAACTCAGTTAAGTGAGTTAAACTCAGTGGTGCTAATTGTAATTGAAGATACACTAGTGAGAGATCAGTGAATTAATTATTAATTAATTCACAATCAATGGTCTCACATGCAACTGAAGATTTACCACTATTAACTACATGCATGTCAGATCCAGTGGAGACCCAGTTGAGATGTAGCTGAAAGGGATAGTTTGACTATCAATTTTGACATTATTGGGTGCACTCATGCAAGAACACACATATTGGATGTGCCCATGAGGATTGTGCAGTCAAGGCAAGTAGGATTCCATTCATTCAGGGATTGCTATCAGCTGGGATTGCGTATTGGAGGCATGTTGTCTGGAGGCAGTAAATTGGCGCATGCATTTGCCAATTTTTGTATGACAGTGTGAGACGATTGTATATTGTACTGAGAGCTCTTGGATTAGAGTTTTGTATGAGATTATTTCATGATCCATGATATATACATAATATATGATAGTGGGGGTTTTTAGCTTTATGATTCCCGGTAAAAACATATGTGTTATGTATGATCGATCATTCTTGTTGATATTGCAATTGGCAATTGTGTTTTAAATTCCACAAGAATTTTTGTAGAAGAGATTCTATATTTAAAAGTGGCATATAATTGTTAGATCAGGAGAATCCAAGCAATACATAATTTGTATTAAAATTTATACATGGTATCAGAGCACAGAAGATTGTAATTTTGAAGCAGGCGCTGAGTTTGTTGGTGGAAACAATTCAAATTTGCAGAAAGATTTTCTTGGTGCTACAGTTGAGTAAACATCAAAATGGATTTGAATGGCTTGAAGCTAGAGTATGCATTCGAGGGCAGCTCGAACTACATTTCCTGGAAGGCCAGGATGGAGGTGGTGCTCGAAGGATAACACCGGTAAATTTGGCCCACTTTCGAACGGCCACTTCTTCGCTTATTCCGACACATAGTCAGTCGTGAAGAGCGACAATTTGAGGCCGGACAAAACGTGGTTAGCCTTAGAGTCACAATTCTAACACTTCAATAAAGCGTCGAAAGAGCAACACTTGTTCTAACGTTTGCAGATTGTCGTCGATCTTCCGACGTTATTCAAAGCATCGTTATTCCGATTTTTTACAAGCATCGCAATACTGACGTTTTATAAGTGTCGCAATACCGATGTTTTATAAGTGTCAAGATACCGACATTTTATAAGTGTCACAATACCAACCTTTTATAAGTGTCGCAATAATACTGATGTTTTATAAGTGTTGCAATACCGACATTTTATAAGTGTCGCAATACTGATGTTTTATAAGTGTCACAATACCAACGTTTTATAAGTGTCACAATACCGACACTTCTTAAGTGTAACAAAACCGATGCTTATAAAGAAGCGTCGGAAGACTAACAACTGTTTTAAAAAAAAAAAAAAAAATGAAACTTTGCTTCGTTGAAGGATCGATACATCAAACATGCATCCTACTTGAGAAAAATTGTTTGATGTAAGATGCAAATATGAGAATGGAATTATAACATTTGAGTTCACTCGGTTGTTGGATCCAGGATGCAATAAAGGACAAGAATGAAAGAATATTATAGATCCATCTTCACCATTGAAATTTGTTTGGGCTACTGGTTCCCTTTGGTCTGAGGAACACTTAACTGACAGAAATATGCATTCTCAGACAAGAAGCAGAGCAATGCTAGTGCATTTGATGAGGGGTGTAGCTGAGGCTGACCAAGCACTTCTTCCTGTTTTAGCAATTCATGGATTTATGATGTTCCTGGCATGGGGAATTCTGCTTCCTAGAGAAGTATTGGTGGCAAGATATTTGAAACACATAAAAGGATATGGCTAGTTCAGATCCATGTATATTTGCAATATTCTGGTATATCTATGATGCTACTTGGATTGCTTTTTGCTGCAGCTAAACTAAAAGGATTTCAAATAGAATCTCTGCATGTGAATTTTGGTGTGGCAGCTATTTTTTTTGCATGTTGGCATCCAGTCAATGCTTACTTGCACCCCAAGAAAACTATTGCAGGGGAGCAACCTTCCTCAAAAAGGATCATGTGGGAGTACCTCCATGTAGCTACTAGAAGAAGTGCACTTGTGATTGGGATTATAGCTCTTATAAGTGGAATGAGACAACTTGGAGACAGATATGGTGGTGAGGATGTGAGAGGAATTAACTGGGCTCTAGTTCTGTGGTTTGTAGTTGGTGATGTGACTGTGGGTTACTTGGAGTACCAGGAGTCTAAAAGAGGAAATAAAATTATAATTCCACCCAAAAGCAACTAGGTTATGGGAAACCATGAAGATGACGATTCTATATATCTCTTGCACCAAAGTGTATCACCACCTGGTGAGTGGGGCCTTCACCCATCTAAAGGAATGGAAGTTCAACTACAACCCCTATACTAGTTCTGAAGTTAGTTTTGTTGCAATCGTTTGTATAGGTAGTCAGTTGTGCTCACATTTTTTGGCCCTTGGAGAATTTTACATAGCTTTCATTCATGTGGCATGCCAGTAAATGTTTCATCAAGGGATCATAATGATTTATTTTAAGCATTTAATTCATAGTGAAATATTCTTTCATTTTGCTAAGAAATGGCATGCGAGCATATCAGGTATGACTCGAGTCATTTATAGATTTGAGATATAAATATTTTACATGCAATGAGGCATTTATGAAGTTGAAGAGAAGCACCATAACATTTATGATAACTGGTGCTGAGCAACAATTGAAATAGGCAGATGACTGGGTCTGACTCATAAGACTCAAAAATTTGACTCACTGAAATCAATCTAAATCATGTTTGAGTTGCATTTCCAAGCCATATTTGCAAGTCCTTATGGGATGAATTGAGGCTAAGTCCAACCCAGAAACAAGTCGGCTTGGATTCCAAACAGAGAAGAGTCAAACTTGAGAATCCAACTCAAATCAGATGGAATTCGATAACATTGATTTGGAGACATCGTTGTTATGCATTTTTTGTGGATTTTAGATTTTCAATGATTAACTGGCATGGTACCAATTACAAATGTAGAAAAAATGATTAGAACACCACCAGGTACAAAGGAAAAACAAATCTCAGAAGAATAAGGATAGAGGATATTATTCAATGTTTTTCTCATCAATTCTACAGAACATAATGTAACATCAACAAGTAATGCAGAAAATCCATGAACACTGTTAGATAACAATGATGAACATCACAAATGTTCTTTCAAACCCTGCAATAACAAGGCCCTCTATTGATTCGATGCAAATTACATACCCAAAAAGATCTACATGCCTACTAACTCTTAATTTGCAACTCCCCAACAAATGCAACTTAGTGAGTAGCCCCCAAGTTACAATAAACGTTGGGATGAGATGCTTGAAACATCATTCAATGTTTCAGATACTGAAACGTAGGGGATACAACCTTGAAACATTTCAGGAACATATCAGATTCTCAAAACTGTCATTGCATGGCTGCAAAGACATTTTGAGCAGATTTCCTCAACATTTCAGCTATCATAAAATTTATCCAGCCAAAATGTCCATGTTCAGGCCCCAAAATTGACAATAACATATCCATTTCCAAAATTAAAATCCATGTCCTATCTTTGCATGGAGTGCAGTCCTGATAAGTATATTCAAAAAATATTATTTAAATACCGCTTATCATATAAGTAATGTCAGGTAATTAAGCCTGGTGGGATAGCTCAAGTGGTTGAGTGCTTTGAGCTTCATGCATGAGGTCTTGGAATCGATCTCCTAGGTTGGCTGCCTCTGTTGTGTGCTTTAGAGAGTAGTAAGTATCCCTTATTATAGTTATCCATATTATTTTCGTTGATTTGTAACAAATGTCAAAAATTTAATATTTACATAGAATTACAAGTCTGTTAGAACCTATAATGCATGTAATGTTCCAATTTTTGCAAATAAGTATTTGGAACATTAATCTTACCTTTATTTTAATTAAAGGAATAAAATGGGTGAGGGAGCCCATGTAGCAACTTAATAAACACTCCTAAGGTGAAAAAAGTCACTTAAGTGGCTTTGTTAGTAGCCCCAAGTGTGAAAAGGGCCAAAATAAAGTGAGCTAGACCATGGTTGACCAAAGTCAACAACATACCCAAGGAGGGGAAGCTTGCACAAGAAGATTATGTAGTTGGATGGAGGGAAATTAGAAATGGGAGAAACCCTAATGTGAGTGGGGTCCATGGCAAGGAAGCATGCCTTGTATAAAATATGAAGGAGAGCCATTGTTGGGGTTTCATCTTTGGAGAAAGAATTCGAGATTGAAGCTATCTTCAACTTTGTGATGCTTAGCACAAGAGGGATTCCTATTTAGGAATGCCCTTCTCTTCCATGGGAGGCCATGGAGAGATTGTTCTTCATCTTCCTCACATCTTGGCTTGAGGCCAAAGCAGTCATTTGCAGCTACTGTGTTATTCTTGCAACAAGAGAACGCTGGAGTTGCTGGTGTTGCAGTGAGGAACCTTCATCATCTCACTTTCGGAGTTGTTATGTAGAGGAGGGGCCATCTCTTTATCTAGGAGATCAGCAAAGGAGATCCTAGAGCTTCTATTGCAGATTTTGGCATTGGGTCATATGTTTTCTCTCATGCCCAGTGCAGTCTCTTTCCCTTACAGCGTTATCTTCATAGGTGGCTTGCACAAAGGGTTCATTTTGTGCACTAGAGGGTGAAATCTTCAGTAAGGGGGATCAGCCCCTTCACTTGGAGATCATTGGAGGAGGTACCATTGTTTATTGCAGCATATACTTCCTTCTCTGATGTTGTATTATATTTGAGTTGCAGCAGCTACATTGCAACTCCGACATTTTCCAGTTTTATGTATTCTAGCCAATCCCTTGGAGGATTGATGTAATAATGTTTTCTGGGGTTGATATCTTGCTCCCCCATATTTATTTGAGCTCTTATTGCTATATCATCATATGTATATCAGTTTGCAGTCATTTTCTCCTATAGACTACGTATTTATAGAGTAGCTGGGTCATGTAGCAGTGTATTTCCTTCATTGCATGTACATTTTCCTTTGGGGCTGATTTGCACTCACCTTGAGAGGTATTTTCCTCAAGGATCCTGTATAATATTTGCTGCTACACCTTATATATCATATTTTCACTCTTCTTACATTATGTGAGACATTATTTCATGGCTGCTACTTGTTGAAGTTTTCATACTGCTGAAGATTCTCACATTGAGCATTGTTTCGGTATACTTGTTGGTGGGAGATCTGAATAACCCCCTTAGGGTTATTTCTTTGAGCTTATATTCTGCAGGGAGTTTGTATTAGATATATTCTAAGGCATCCCAGCACTGGATTGCCTTATTTTCACATGGGCTTCCTTATACAGTGTCCTCATGGACAGCTGTTGCAGAAATTCCTTGAAGGGAAATATTAGCTTTTGACAAGTTCTATTGGCAGAGTCCGTTAGTGGCTGTGTATTCGGATCTCATCCTTCCTTATGGAGGTGACATATTCAAGAAATTCCCCAAAGAATCAATCTCTCAAATAGTTCGTTGATTGTTAATACTCCCAGAGTGGGAAAAACATGACATCTTCTATATATTCCCGACAATAGAAATTTCCCACCCGGATATTACAGCACTAAGTCCCTTGATTTATGAGGAACATTCCAAAGGGAACCATCACCTTGTTAAGTCCTGCTATCCACATCCAAGTTTCACGTGTTTGCTTGTTTACAACTTATCAATAGACAAAGAAAGAATTTTTTCCCAGATCAGAGAAAGTGCAATCTCCAGGATCATGGTATAAAATTTTGTACAGTAGTTTACACAACTTTAGTAGACGGTATTGCAAGTGTGGAGTTGTGACACTGTATATTGGGCCATCTATGTAGAAACTAGTAGAGATGAGGAAAATTTGGTTATGGGTGGGATGTGGATTCATCATAAATTTTGTAGCCGTCAATAAATTACTTTTATGGCAAGCATCATTAGGACGATTCCTTAAAGATACCACAATCCCTTTTAAAGGTAAGCATCATTAGGACAATTCCTTAAAGATACCACAATCCCTTTTAAAGTACTTCTTGAATTGATTCATATAGACAACAACATATATGAGCCACTGCAAACTATATGGAATGCTGGTGCAAGGTTCTTTGTAAAATCCACTGATGATGCATCTAGTAGAATGCCAACTTCTTTTCTTAACAATAAATGAAAAGTTTAGATATATTAAAAATATCTCCATCTTTGGCTAAGAATTAGACAAAAAAAATCTCCTAGGAAGCTTAGTGTGAAAATTACAACGAATATTTTTTCTACAATGTTTACTAAGTGATAAAGGAAAAGATGAAGCAAGATGAGCAAACCGAAGATATAGATTGTAAAATGTAAAGGTGAAAAACTTGTTCAAAAAACACAAGATGATATTTTCATTAACTTTAAGTTTCTATGCACACTCGAAATAGAAATTTTCACTTGCTCGAAAGAATAGAAAGACCTTAAAGTTGAAGACCTCTCTTAGAAGAATGACACTAAAAGATGATGTCAAGTATCTCTAAGCAAGTTACAAATCTAATGTGCCATATAGATATAGGAAGTACAAACACACTAGATGTCAATGTCTACCAGAGCATCTCACTAGGGACAAACCACTACAAGAGAAACTGCTAAATTATACACTTGAGATATACAATAAAATTCATGAAGGAAATTTAAGGTCCTTACCATATAATCCTTGCTTAACATGAATTTTTCCTTGATTTATGTAATAAATAGGGAAGCCAATGCTTAAATTTGTATTGTAAGATCCAGTCAACCTGGAAAGACACGCTTGCTTTTCTACAGAGTAGATGTATTGAAGTCTACCTATTTTTGCTGGTCCTTGTTTTGATATAATACATCTTCTCGAAGAGGAGGTTGGAAATATGGAATTTTACTCTGTCCCAAGATGGCCATTGCTGGCTCCAAAATAAGACCCCCAGTTGATCAACCAATGGCATGAGAGATAAATGCATATAAATATTGGGAAAAAACAAAATAAAAAACTGATGCCTAATGTAACCCTCAGGGGAGTTGGGCAAAATTTTTGGTCAATGCCCAAACTAATAGCAGTCAATGCAAATCAAATGCAATATAGCATGCCTTGCAGTAGGTATAATAAGAGCACGCTGTGGTGAAGTCAACTTGAAATAACACAAATGTGCCATATACTAAACACTTAGAGGGGCTTGATACCAAAAAACATGCTCAAGAAATCTGAGCTAAACCTTGCAACAAGAGCTCTATGAATGCAGTGTCTTTGTCCTACTCTATTTTCTCATGTGATGTGCAAGAGGCAAAGAGGGACACTGAAAGCTGATGTGACGCAAGGGGTTGAAACTTCTAAAACAAACTAGTAGTTGAATGATCAATGAAAACATGTGGTGTTCTAACATAACTTTGACATGGAGGTATTTGTCCCAATGTTTGTTGGATTGATGATTTAATGATAAGTTGTGCACAATTGTCTTATTAATAATCTCAGTATGGTCATCAGTCTAAGACTAAAAAACATAGGGAGAGAAGAAACCTGAAGTGTATCCAAATTTGTTGGAAGATTAGTATTGTAGCTTTTGGTGCATCATTGTTATTGTTTTAGGGAATCGACAAACCATGTTGGAAAAAAAACACACTATTATGAATATGTAATCATGATTATGTTGATTCGTATACTTTCCAGCAATAAAATTCATTTAACTAGATTCCAATGGTTAAGAAGGCACTGGTAGATGCTAACATATGCCAAGCTTTTGATTGGGAGGCATAGACAAGCTACAATGAGAGCATTGATATATATATTTTTAATATTCTTTAGCATGATTCGACAATATGTTGCAGAAGGAATTGAAGAGCCTCATCGATTGAAAGGTGCCTTCCAAGGAGAAGGAATGAGATTCTTTGAGTAGTTTATTTAGCACCAACTAACACACATGAATAATTCAATTTGTACAATAACTTATTGAAGAGTATAATTCAGGAAAGGTGAATTTTGCAAAATGAGTACAAAATATGGATAAGTAGGATAAACCAATTTTTAGTCATCATAATTACTGCATATGATGTCTAATGATTAATCTGCTAACAAGTATCCCTACGGGGATGGCTGAGAAGGTATAGACTCTATTATCTCGTTTGTGGATTCATTATGTTATTAGATAATGATGTAATTATTGTAGACATTATGTCTGTTCTGTATGGATATGTGTTTGAATTGACGAATTGCAGAATTTCAATGGTTGATGGTTTGTACGTAGAATATTTTCCTTTTCTGAGGAAGAAGTGCCACCAATGTTTAATTGTTTAAACTATGAAAAAAAATTCCTTATCATAGGCAGCATAACCTAGCTTGGCATGCAATAGGTATTCAAAGTAATAAACCATTGGATTTTCTTCCTACTTAAGAACGATATCTATGGAAAATTATGAGGAATTTGTCTAAAATGAGACCAAGATATTTCAAACTTGGACCTTCAAGTATAAAAATAAAATGTCTTGCTGAGTAGAATTAAACAAAATCTTGAAAATCTGACCACATAAATGAATATTTTTCATTCGATAGAACAAGAAATCAAAATGAAAAAATAAATCTCCTCAGTGAACCCAAACAAATTGACAATTTTTAAACTGGTAATCATATTTACAGGCATATAAATAGATTTAAAACACCTCCCTGGTAACTTCAATGTCATTAAAAATTAATAAATTCCATATAAAAACCAAACTTGCTAAGATCCCAAAACCAAGAGTACTTACAGCTAGGTGTGGTGAGCTTAAGAGTCCTGAATAAAATATCATAGAGAGCCTCATTTTCAAGCACCATACATTCGTCTGCATTTTCTACCAGCTGATGAACAGAGAGTCTGGCATTGTAAGGCTCCACCACAGTGTCTGACACCTTAGGAGACGGGAAAACAGAGAATGTGAGCATCATTCTATCAGGGTATACCTCCCTAATCTTGGAGATCAAGAGGGTTCCCATTCCAGATCCAGTACCTCCTCCCAAAGAGTGACACACTTGAAACCCTGTACACAACAAAAACCCACATCATTTTAGAAAATGAAATCCTACATTTCAAAAACACAAGGTCAAGGATTCGAATCTGAAAAAGACACATACCTTGCAGGAAATCACAGTTCTCAGCCTCCTTCCTAACGACATCAAGCACAGAATCAATGAGCTCGGCTCCTTCTGTGTAATTCCCCTTGGCCCAGTTGTTTCCAGCCCCGGATTGGCCAAAAACGAAGTTGTCAGGTCTGAAGACCTGTCCATAAGGCCCGGTCCTCACACTGTCCATGGTGCCAGGCTCCAGATCCATAAGCACGGCTCGAGGCACAAATCTCCCACAACTCGCCTCATTGTAGTAAACATTAACCCTTTCAAGATGTAGATCTGAAGTGCCCTGATATCTCCCAGTAGGATCGATCCCTTGTTCTTCATAGACCACCTCCACGAACTTGGAGCCGATTTGGTTGCCACATTGGCCCCCCTAAATATGAAGGATCTCTAGAATTTTTTCTATCGACCTAACTCATATTTGGATCAGATCTGAACTTCCCCTCTGTCGTCGCTCAAAACATCAAGAATTGTTGCAGAAGATCGCTCAGTGATTAAGGTAAGAAAAGCATCATTAGGTTGCTTCCTATTTCAATAAATCTGCATGTAACTCCTCTAGGATGCAATCAACGAATCTGAAGATCACTTATTGTGTTTTTGATGCAGGACATATGGCTTCAGCTCAACATTCCAGTCTTTTTATTACATACATATTTCCTCACAAAGATAATGCTAGTCTCCAAGATTATGGATGTGATGTGACTATTATAATTGAAGTGCCAAAGATATAGGTGTGATGCCTGTAGATGTGATGATGTTGCGTGCGATGCCTCAGACTTCAGAACTTGCAATAAAACTCAACGAAACCCACAGAAACCAAACCAAAAGAAAAACGAAACCCCAATATCAAAGATGGCTCATAAACCCTTTTGCAACTTTCGCTTATTTGAAAACCTTTGGCGACAGAGATAATAGATAGAGTGACTTTGTTTTAACACTGAACTGCCCCTCCAAACAGGATTTGCCGAATCCTCCCTCCTTCCCTGGACAAACCATGCAGCCAAAGGGAAATGTATGAGGGAAATTAAAACTTTTGATATTTGAAAATTTTTGACATTTTGAAATGAAATATGTGTGTTTTTTTAAGGCCACTCAAATTCCATTAAATAAAATGTGTGAGACTTTTCTTGGGGTTAATAAGGGGTTTGGGTAAATAAGTGGTATTTTTTATTATAAATAATTATTAATGAGATTAGATCTAAGACATTTATTTAAATTATTAATTATATAAAATTGTTGAATTTTTATTTCATAAACTAGGGATTTTGGTTGATTTTTTAATCTAATTATGTGATATTAAAGATGACTTATGGTAACTTAAAAATAATTTTTATGTGGGTTAAAAGGGAAGTAGTAATGTTATGGTATGAATGATTATTTTCAATTAAATTTTTGGTTTAGTAAGGATAATCATGCGAACGATGCCACAGGGGAACAAACGACAAACAAATGGCCCGAACGTGCACAAGGCACTCCTGCGGTCACAACTTAGCAAAAACCGATACAGCGCCCAAATGAAATGGCCCGACTCGAACGTGCCCTGGCCGGACAACCTCACACGACACGACATGGCGCGCCCAACCGAATGATGCCACAAGGGAGAAAATGGCAAACGAGCCGCACGAACGTGCACAAGGCACTCGCAAGGCCACAACTTAGCAAACCGATACGGCGTCCTCGAACGAAACGGCCCAACTCGAACACGCCCGGTTGAGCGACCTCACACCTGCCGCACCCGACCGAATGATGCCACAAGGGGAGCAAATGGCAAACTGGGCCGCCTCGTTGTGTAACCAAACCTCCAAAAAATAGAAGAAAAGAGATATCAACGCCTTAGAAATAAGCCACTTCGAGGGGCAACTCCAATACATTACATAAATGAACAATTCTTGGATGATACCATTTACAAAACATCCTTTCTATATATAGGATTCCATGTGGCCATAATAGAATCCTAGTGGGCCACAATGTAATCCTAGTCGACCTAACAATAATAATTTAAGGGCACAATAATAAAAAAATGGGGGGTTACAAGGGTACAATAATAACAATAAGGGGGTTACACTAATAACAATAAGGGACTATACTAGTAATATAGGGACCTAACATGCCCCTCTCCTTCAAAAAAGTGTTGTCCTCAATGCTTGAGTAGCTTTGGGTGTTTCTGTATAAACTTCTCATCCTCCCATGTAAAATCTTCAAAGTGGGGTAAGTTCTTTCCACTCTGATGAGATACTTCGAAATTGATCGATTCCGTAGTCAGCTCGAGTTCTTGTTTCCATGACCGCTTCAAAGTTCCAATATGATTTTTTCCTTCCTCATGAAGTTCTGGCAATATTGTTTGAACGGAAGATTTTCACCTATAACCTTCTTTAAGCATGAAACATGGAAAACTCGGATGCACTCGCGAAGAATCAGAAGCTCCAATTTGTATGCCATAGTACTCAATATTTTGCAACACTCTTGTAAGGACCATAGTACTTTTGGCGATAATTTATAATCCTTCTTAGCTTGCTTGAAGGACATTTTTTTGTATGGTTGTAGCCGTAAAAGTACCCCCAATGTCCTACATCAAAACTTCTCTCGTTGCGATGTTGATCTACCCGTTGTTTCATTCGATTTTGTGCCGAAATTCAGTTATCCTTTAAGAGTTGGAGAACTTCTGTTGATGCTCGATGTGATCTTCCACCGCTTGAACCTTCGAATTTTCCCTTAAAGATGATGTGATGGATGGTGGATGATATCCATAAAGTGCCATAAATGGGGTCATTTTTGTCGCTAGCATGTAAGGAAGTGTTATACCACCATTCAACGAGAGGTAACCATCTTGACCCATTGTGTTTGTTTATCGATAAAAACAACAAATATATCCTTCCAAACATTTATTTACTATCTCGCTTTGACCATCGCATTGAGGATGATAAGATGAGCTATGAGCTAATTGAGTACCCAAACAAGAAAATAAATTCGTCCAAAAATTTCCAAAGTAAAAATGGGATCTTTGTCGCTCACAATAACCCTTGGGCTTCCATGTAGCTTTTGAATTTTTTTCCATAAAATGTAGTAGCAATTTTACTTGCTTTAAATGGATGAGACAATGCACAAAAGTGTGCATACTTGGTAAGTCTATCAACTACCACCATGATTACACTCTTTCCTTTGGACTTAGGTAAACCCGTGATAAAATCCATTGAAATCTCCTCCCTCAACGTTGACTTGGAATGGATAAAGGTTGTAGAAGTCCTGTGGTCTTAATTGTATCAACTTTATTCTCGTCGGTAAACCAAACATTCTCGCCACAAGATTTTGAATATCGCATTTAAGCGCCATCCCAAAAAAAATCTTTCTTCACCCCGTGGTAAGTTTTTAAAAATCCCAAGTGTCCTCCTAAAGGAGTAGTGTGCAATTTCGTGGGAAGAATCTTTTGTTTTAGTTGGGAATTATTACAAAGATATAAGCGATCTTTGTACCATAAGGAATCATTTTTTTTCCAACTAAATGTATCGTATGTACTAGGATCTTGCTGCAACTTTTGAATGAGTGTCCATACATCTTTTTCCTTCTTCCCATTCATCTCTTGCTTCGCTATCCAATCTAGGTGGATAATAGAAATGGCACAAAGCAATGCTTCCACCTCTTCATTCTTTCCCGAGAGTGCATCTCGCAACAACATTAAGCTTTCCTTTTTTGTATATTATTTCAAAGTCATAACCCAACATTTTTGTGACCCATTTTTTTACTTTTCCTCGAAGATAGTCTTTGTTCCAAAAAAGTGTTTAAGACTATCATGATCAGTTTGTACCTTGAAGTCTCTTCCCATTAGGTAAGTTCTCCATTTCTTTAGTGCATGCAAAGATTGCTAAAATTTCCTTCTCATAAATGGGTTTTTTTGTAAATACTTTCCTTTGATCGGGACGACTTTCAAAAGCAATGGGTCTTCCTTCCTCGCATTAAACAAAGACCAATTCCATTTCCTAAGGCATCACATTCCACAATAAAGGTTTTTGTGAAGTCCCGGCGTAGCTAATACCGGTATAGGCACATTTCCTCTTAAGATGTTCAAAGGCCTTAGTTGTTTCAGGAGTCCATGAAAATGCATCTTTCTTCAATAATATTGTTAGAAGTGTCGCTATTCTCCCATAATTCTTAACAAACTTACGATAATACTCTATTAACCCGAGAAATCCTTGCAACCGCTTTATGGTTGTGGGGACTTTCCATTCCTTAATGGCTTTTAATTTTGTTAGGGTCTAATTTAACACCCTCATGAGATAAAAAATATGACCCAGATATTCCACCTCTTGTACTCCAAAGAAACATTTGGATATTTTTGCATACAATTGTTTCTCCCGGCAATAGTTTGAGCACCCTCTCAACATGTTCAACATGATCCTTCCAAGACCCGCTATAGATTAGTATATCATCAAAAATACTAGCACAAATTTTTCTAAGGAAGGGTTTGAAATGTGAATTCATCAACCCTTGAAATGTAGAAGGTGCATTGGTAAGGCCAAAAGGCATGACCAAAAATTCATAATGAACCTCATGTGTTCGAAATGTTGTTTTTGGAATATCTTCGCCTTCATTCTAATTTGATGATATCTTGAACGAAGATCCAACTTGGTAAAATAAATTTCTCCATGTAATTCATCCAATAATTCATCAATCACAGAACGGAAAATTTATCTTTAATGGTGAGCCTATTGAGCTCCCTATAATCCGACACATTCGCCATGATCCATCCTTCTTGTGTACTAATACTACAGAGCATAGAAAGAACTTCGACTAGGTTGAATTATACTTGCCCCTAACATTTTCTGTAATCATGCGTTCAATTTCGCTCTTTTGGACATAAGGATATCTATAAGGCCTCGATGTTTGGAGGAACACTTCCCCGGAATCAAATTAATAGCATGATCATGATCATGAATAGGTGGGAGTCCTTTGGGAGTTTCAAACACCTTGGAATGATTGTCCAAGACTTGTTGGAGATCTGCAGAAATAGATGATTTTGATGTTGGAACTTCTAGTGAGCATAATTGTGCAATTACACCTCATTGTTCTTTCTTTAGAAGCTTTTTTCATGACATTAGAGCTTATTATCTTTCCGAATTCCCCGCAATACCCCGTGACTGACTTACTTTCCTTCTCAAAAAAAACTCAAGAAAAATTCTTTGAAAATTAAAAGCTACCATCCCCAAAGTTTGTAACCATTGTACTCCTAGTACAACATCAACACCCTCTATAGGAATGGAAAGCATTGGACTAGTCAATACATATTCCCCCATGGTTAGCTTGATATTATGGCATTTTTGACGAGCAATTTATAGTTCCTCCATTTGCAACCATCACTTGACATTCTCAGTGCCGGGTATAGAAACAATTTAATTCCTTGGCTACCTTCCAATGAATAAAATTATGGGTGCTACCCGAATCAATCAACACTATTACCTTTTTTCATCTTGATATGTCCTTCTATCTTGAGAGTTTGGAGGAGTGGTAATTCCGCCAAAGGCATTACACGATATGGTCGATTCATTTCTTCCTCTTCAGGGCTCGGTTCCCCTGGTGTATATCCTCTTCTTGTTCATTTTCTTCTTCCTCTTCACAATCTATGTAAAATAATTTCTTCTCAAAGACATTTCATGACCTTTAGTGTATTTTATATCACAACCGTAGCAAAGTCTCCTTTTTTCTCTTTTTTTTCTTCCAATTGTTGTGGTGTCAACCTTGTAGGTTGTGGAAATCTAGGCGTAGAAACACTTCCTTCTTTATAGAAGTGAGTGGTAGGCTTCCTTGTCGCCATAATTTTACATTCAATTTTTCTCTGCCAACCTAAATTCCTTCTCTAATGAATCAGTTCCAAAACACAAACTTCATGTTGAATGTTATCCTTTAAAGTTCCTATGAAGAGATCAATCCCAGTGTTCCTCCGGAATATCAGCTTACCCTTATATTCAATTTTTGGAAGTCCTCAATGTGCTCCCCCACTAAACCCTTTTGTTTGAGATTTATCAATTGGCTAAAGAAGGTGTTACTCTTTGTATCCTCATAATGTGCTATCATTTCCTCCGTAAAAATTGACCAAGTGACAATTTTTTTACGAGAGAAAAGCCATCGATACCATACAAATGTATTTTTTTCTTTAAATGTAAAGTTTCAATGCGTACCTTTTGTGTGTTTTGCACATTATGGAGATCAAAATATTGCTCCATCTCGTAGTATCCATGTTATAGATCCTTTCCATAAAACTTCCTCATATCCATTTTTTGGAATATGGTGGTTCTTCCCCGCCAACATTAGAGTTTATGAAATCATGATTAACATTTATTTTGTTCTCATCATGAGTTTCCTCTACTATCTTTTCACCATTAGGAAAACATTTATTGTATCAACTTTGTCAAACCTTCTATGTCTCGCTTTTTAGATCATTCTTCATGTTTTCCCATTTTAGCTTCCATGTCATCAATCTTAAATTCCATGCCGCCTTCCATGCCATCTATTTTAGATTCCACACCTTTCTTCAAACCATCCATATTATTCTTCACAATCCATCCATCTTTGCTTCCACACCTTTCTTCAAAACTTCCATTTCATTTTTTGCTACTCTTTGTGAGAGCGAAATTTGGTGCACTCTCGTTTCCTTGTAATTTTCGATAGATCATGTTGAAATTCTTCATCTTCATGAGTCATAGTAGAGCTCCCTTTCTCAAGGCTTAATGGGTATTGAATTATTTTTTATGGGGCATTTTTTAGAACCAAATATTGATATCTATTCTACAATTTTCCCTTGGAATCAATTCAAATTGATTTTTCAAACAAGACTTATGCAATTCGGAAAAAACAATGCACACCTTTTTTCTTGCTTTTGAGGAGCTCGATATTGAAATTTGATTATCTCGTGATTGCAACATCTCTTCAATATCTAAAATTCAAAACTCGAAGTAGCCCTCTCGAATTCTCTTTTTGAATGCCACATGTCCGAATTCGATTTGGATTCTCCAAGACAAAGTTATGTCCAATCTCCCACAATGACCTAATTATGGATCGTTCAATAGAGCAAACTTGTACGACTTGCCACGTGTCACTTTTTTTCGTCCTTCACCTCTGAAATTGATAGCCAAGAAACTACAATCTCGTTTGATCAGCAACCACATTTTACTAAGACTCCAATCCCGATGCTCAAAGAGAGAGTTATTGAACTTTTCCCACGATCACCTCTTTGAGATGAAATTCGGGAGCCCGAAAAAAGCACAACCTTCCATAGATCATATCTCCAAAAATATTGCGATAAAAAAGCTCTAAAATTTTGCGACGCGTTTCCCTCGTGATTTTAGCTTCGTACCCAAAAAAATTTCAGATTTTTAACCTTCTATAAAAAAAGTTATAGCGAAAATTCCACGATGACTTGTTTGGAGCAAGTGAAAACCTTAGAATCCAAAGCTCTAATACCAAATGTTGTGTAACCACCCAAAAATAGAAGAAAAGAGATATCAACACCTTAGAAATAAGCCAATTCAAGGGAGAAACCTCCAATACATTACATAAATTAACAATTCTTGGATGATACAATTTACAAAACCTCCTTTCTATATATAGGAGTCCATGTGGCCATAATGTAATCCCTAGTGGGCCACAATGTAATCCTAGCCGACCTAACAATGATAATTTAAGGGCACAATAATAACAAAATGGGGGGTTACAAGGGTACAATAATAACAATAAGGGGGTTACACTAATAACAATAAGGGAATATACTAGTAATATAGGGACCTAACACGCCCGAACGTGCACAAGGCACCCAGCGGTCACAACTTAGCGAAAAACCCGATACTGGCGCCTCGAATAAAATGGCCGGGCCCGAACGCACCGGGGCTCCGCGACCTCACATGGCGCAACACGACGAACGATGCCACAGGGAGAGCAAACGGAAAAACGAGCCGCTCGAAAGTGTACAAGGCACCCGTGTCACAACTTAGCAAACCGATACGGCGCCTCGAACGAAACGGCCCGACCCGAATGTGCTCCTGGGCCTGCGACCTCACATAGCGCGACACGACACGCCGGACCAAATGATGCCACAAGGGAGAAAATGGAAAATGGGTTGCCCAAATGTGCATAAGGCACCCGGCAAACACAACTTAGCAAACCGATACGAGCGCCTCGAACAAAACGACCCGACCCGAACGCGCCCGATCGGGTGACCTCACATGGCATGCCACGACGCACCCGATCGAAGGATGCCACAAGAGAGAAAATGACAACCAAAGCCGCCCGAACGTGCAGGGCACTCGAGTAGTCACAACTTAGCAAACCGATATGGGCACCCTCGAACGAAATGGCTCGACTCCAAATGCACTCGATCGGGCGACCTCACACGATGCGTCCGAACCCCAAACGAGTGCCACAAGGGAGGAAACAAAAACAAGCCTCCCAAATGTGCACAAGGCACTTGGGCGGCCACAACTTAGCAAACCGATACGGCGCCTCGAACGAAACGGCCCGACCCCGAATGCGCCCGACGGTGACCTCGCACTCTGCAACATGGCGTGCCCGACCGAAGGATGCCACAAGGGAGCAAACGAAAATGGGCCACCCGAACATGCGTATGAACCCGGATGGTCACAACTTAGCAAACCGATACGGCGCTCGAACAAAACTGACCGAACCGAACACGCCCGGTTGAGCAACGTCCCACGACTCGACACGGAAAGCACCCGACCGAACGATGCCACAAGGGAGCAAACAAAAAAGGACCGCCCGAACATGCATAAGGCACCCTGGCGGGTCACAACTAAGCAAAACCGATACGGCGACCACATGGCGCGACATGGTGCGCCCGACCAAATGATGCCACAAGGGAGCAAACGGAAAACGGGCCGCCCAAACATGCACAAGGCACTCGGCGGGGCCACAAATTAGCAAAACTAATACGAGCACCCTCGAACAAAACGCATTGACCGAACGCCGCCCCTACGGGCAACTCGCGCGTTGCGACACCTGCCGCACCCAACCGAACAATGCCACAAGGGAGCAAACGAAAAAATGGGCCGCCTCGAATGGCTTTTCTGAAGGGGTTCCCCCACCATATGACCGGAAGAAGAGAATGGTCATTCCGTATGCTTTGAAAGTGTCGAGGTTTCAACTGTGTCACAAGTATTGTCTCGGCTAGCTAGGAAGGCTTTCCAAAAGAAGTTAGCTTGGCATCACTATGACACTATTAAGGAATTAGAAGGGAAGAGAAAGGCAAAGGCTCAAGTATCATATGAGAGAAGGAAGCAATTGGAAAAATTGAGATCAAAAGCACCGGAGTTAGCCGAAAAGCAACTTTTCCCTGTAGATGGATAAGATAAAACTTGAAAACATATCGTCAATTTCTTGACCCTTTATTGGTTATTCGAAGGAGTATGAATACACCACCGTTAATATCAAAGTAACCTGCCCCTAGCAAATCAAGGGCTACAAGTTGTAGTTTTCGCCTCGAACATAAACATACCACAACCATGCTTACAACCAGGATATGTTTTTTTGGAGGAGAGAAATCTCATCAAGGTCAACATCAAGAATCCATTGCAAAAAAAAGTACAACTTGTGGTGATTCCATATGAGCAAAGATGAATAGCTACAATAGATGTCTAATGTGGCAATTATGGAGGAAAAAGATGAAATTCATCTTCCTTTTGCATTCAAGCGAGAGGAAAATCAATCATCAATGAAAATTCAAAATTTTCAAGCCGATCAGCGAAGATCAACCAAATTGGGGGCAAAGCTTGTTTGGGGAACCTTTCGTAAGTGAATGGGGCCTATGTGATATGGCTATGAGTTATCTACCCCCACACAATCCGATATGCAAATAGTAAACATTGTAGGCATAGGGTTAATTAGCCCCACACATAGTGGAGTTAGTGCCTCGAGTGCGCCTTGCCCCAAAGATGGAGCTCTTAGCTTCAATAAAGCATTAGATAAGCTCGCATGTTGTGCTCAATGAAGCAAATAATTTTGAAAATGACAAGAAATTATTTCTCAAGATGAGGTTTTTGACTAAAAAAGATATAACTACACAAAAATAATTACACTCGTTGATACAATAATAATATAATCTCATGAAACAACCTTCTCACATTCATGATTCGATTATATAGTGAATTAGACATAAGTAAGAAAACAATTTCTTCTTCAAAGCTAATTTGAATTTGGAGGGCTTATGGGATTGGGGGTTAGGGGTTAGGGGCTAGGGTTTTAGGGGGTTAAATGGGTTAGGCTTTTAGGGGTTTAGGGGGTTAAATGGGTTAGGGTTTTAGGGGTTTAGGGGTTAAATGGGTTGGGGGTTGGGAATTAGTGCTTAAGGGGTTAGGGGTTAAGGGTTAGAGGTTTAGGGCTTAGGGGGGTTAAATGGGTTAGGCATTTAGAGGTCTAGGGGCTATGGGATTTAGCAGCTAAGGATTTTAGCTAGGGGTTAGGGGTTAAGGGGTTAGAGTTTTATGGTTTAAGGGTTTAGGGGTTAAATGGGTTAGGTTTTAGAGGTTTAGGGGGCTAAATGGGTTAGGGATTAAGGGGGTTATAGGTTTAGGGTTTAGGGGGTTAATTGGGTTAGGGGTTTAGGGTGTTAGGAGATTTAGCGCTAAGGATTTTAGGGGTTAGAAGTTAGGGGGCTAATGGGGTTAGGTTTTAGGGAGTTAGTTGGGTTAGGGGTTCGGGAATTAGGTTTAAGGGGTTAGGGGTTAAGGGTTTAATGATTTAGGTTTAAGGGGTTAAGGGTTAAGGGTTTGTAAGTTTAGGGTTTAGGGGGTTAAATGGGTTAGGGGTTAAGGGTTTAGAGGTTTATGGTTTAGGGGTTAAATGGGTTAGGGGTTTTAGAGGTTTAGGGGGTTAAATGGGTTAGGGGTTGGGAATTAGTGTTTAAGGGGGTTAGGGGTTAAGATGATAGTTTCATTGGTCTCTCGTTTGTGCACATTAGTTGCTTATTCTTTGCATCTCAATGTAATAATAGTATTGTTGCTTGTTGCCATGTCTTATTTATTTATTAAGAGATGGGACTTAAGAGAGAGGAACCAAGATCATAGAAGAAAGAATATGTGACCAAATTACTCTATATGGAGATGGGAAATAGGGGGCACCCTACCTACCTACTAAATGTCTAAACCAAATGTGGTGTAAACGTCCCTAATGGTGGCCGATTATACGAGGAGAGGATTTTATGAGGAGGCACTAGATTTTAAGGCTGGGTCACAATTTAGCATTTTTTATATGACCACCCTCACACGACCCAACCCAACTCGACCCCGACCCGACCCGACCTCGCTCCGAACATGTTTCCTTTGGTGCCCTCACAATATGGCATGACCCAACCCGACCCGACCCAAACGCGCTTTCCATGGGCAAGCATCAAGCACACGACTCAACCCGACCCACCCGAACACGTAATTTCCCCGGGGTGCCCTCATGACACGGCCCGACACGACCCAACCCGGCCGGGACATGTTCCTTGGGCACCCTCACATGACCCAACCCGACCCTCGACCCTCTCGAACATGTTTCCCTTGGGCACCCTCACCCTGCACAACACGACCCGACCCGACCCAACCCGAACGCATTTCCTTGGGCAGCACATGATCACACGACCCAACCCGACCGACCCACCCGAACGTCGAAGGCACGAGGTAGAAAACGACAAATGGGTCGCATGAACATGCACAAGGTACATGGGCGGTCACAATAACATTTTTTATACGACCTCCCTCACACGATTTGACTCGAACGAGTCTCGTGGCACGCCCCTCACACAACACGACTCCGACCCGCCCAAACAAAGGGCGCACGAGGGGGAACGGAAAAGGATCGCACAAATGTGCACAAGCAACATGGGTGGTCACAACTTAGAATTTTTGATACCACCACCTTCATACGACCCAACCCGACCCGACTCGACCCGCTCGAACGTGTTTCCTTGGGCGCCTCATATGACACGACCTTACCATACCCAACTCGACCCGCCCGAACGCGTTCCCGCTTGGTGGCCCTCACACCGCACGACCCGACTCCGACCCAACCCGACCCGACCCACCCAAACGTGTTTCCTTGGGTGCCCCTTAATTACAATACGAGCACAAACCGACCCCGACCTAACCCGAACTCGTTTCCAACTAATTGGGCACCATCACATGTCTCGACCCGACCCGTACGAATGTGTTTCCTCGCGGCCTCACATGATAAGACCCGATCACCTAGCACCCAACCCGATCCGCTCGAATGTGTTTCCTCGAGCGCCATCGGTGCATGACTCGACCCGACCCGTACGAACGTGTTTCCTTGGGCAGCCTCACACGACACGACTCGACTCGGGACTCCAACACAACCCGACCCATACGAACGTGTTTCCTTGGGCGGCCTCACATGAAACGACTCCGACTGCACCCAACTCGACACGCCCCGAATGTGTTTCCTGGGCGCTTCACATGGCACGACCTCGACCCAACCCGAAAGGGATAGTTGAATGACCGAACGATGCCACAAGGGAGAAAAATGACGAAAACCCAGGGCCGCCCGAACGTGCACAAGCGTCGCACACTGGGGCGGGTCACAACTTAGCAAAACTAATACGGCGCCTGAACGAAACAATGGGACTCCAAAGACGCCCTGGGCTCTGCGACCTTACACGGCCGCAACATGGCGCGCCCGGGACGGACGATGCCACAAGGGGAGAAAATGGAAAACGGGCATCCCGAACATGCACAAGGCACCCGGCAATCACAACTTAGCAAACCGATACAGCGCCCTCGAACGAAATGGCCCGACCCGACCCGAACGCGCCCTGGCCGAGCGACCTCACACGCGCGACACGCACACCCGACGAACGATGCCACAAGGGAGAAAACGGCAAACGAGCCGCTCGAACGTGCACAAGGCACCCGAGTGGTCATGACTTAGTAAAACTAATATGGGCGCCCTCGAACGAAAATGGCACATAACCCGACTCCGAACACGCCCAATCTGCAACCTCATATGGCACGACATGGCGTGCCTCCGACCGAACAATGCCATAAGGGAGAAAATGGCAAACGGCCACTCCGAACGTGCACAAGGCACCCGTGGGCAACACAACTTAGCAAACCGATACGGCACGCTCGAACGAAATCGCCCGACTCCGAATGCGCCGGCCGGCGACCTCACACGGCACGACACCCGCACGCCCTAACCGAATGATGCCACAAGGGAGAAAATGGCAAACGAGCCGCCCGAACGTGCACAAGGCACCCGGGCAGTCACAACTTAGCAAAACTAATACGGCACCCTCGAACAAAATGGCCCGACTCGAACGCGCCTAGTTGGGCAACCTCATTACGGACGCGCCCGATCGAACGACTGCGCACAAGGAGAAAACGGGAGAACGGGTCGCCCAAACGTGCACAAGGCACCCGGCGCCAAAACCCAGCAAAACCGATATGGGCACCTCGAATGAAACAAATTTCGCCCAAACGCGCCCCTGGTCGGCGACCTCACACGGCGAATGATGCCACAGGGGAGAAAACGAAACGGGCCGCTCGAACGTGCACAAGGCACCCAAAGCGGTCACAACTTAGTAAACCGATGCACAGCGCCCTCGAACAAAACGACTCGACCCGAACGCTCCTTGGCCGGCGACCCTCACACGACGCGACACAACCGCACTCGACCGAACGATGTCATAAGGGAGCAAACGGCAAAGGGCCGCCCGAACATGCATAAGGCACCCGAGCGGTCACAACTTAGCAAACCGATATGGGTGCCCTCGAACGAAACGACTCGACCGAATGTGCCCTAGTCGAAAGCGACCACACGTCACGACATGGCACGCCCGAATGATTAACGATGCCATAAGGGGAGAGAGGGTAAAAGGGCCACCCGCATGTGCACAAGGAACCCGAGCAGTCACAACTTAGCAAAACTCGACATACAGCACCCTCAAACGAAAATGGCCCGACTCCGAACGCGCCCTCGTCGGGCAACCTCACATGACGCGACACGACTGGGCCCCAACCGAACGATGCCACAAGGGAGAAAATGGAAAACTGGTCGCTCGAATGTGCACAAGTCACCTAGGCGGTCACAACTTGGCAAAACCGATACGGCACTGAACGAAACGCCCCGACCCGAACGCGCCCCGCTGGGAAATCCTCACACGGCGCGAACACGACGTGCCCGAACAAATGATGCCACAAGGGATAAAATGACAAACGGGCTACCTCGAACGCGACACAAGGCACCGCGCACACGCCTAGCAAACCGATACGGTGCCCTCGAACGAAACGCACGACCCGTACGCGCTTAGTCTGTAACCTCACATGGCACCACACCCTGCGCGCCCCAACCGAACGAATGCCACAAGGGAGCAAACGGAAAATGGGTCGCTCCGAACGTGCACATAAAGACCCGAGCCATCACAACTTAGTAAAATTGATATGGGCGCCTCGAACGAAATGACCCGACCCAACCCGAACGTCGCCGCCGAGTGACCCTCACACGGCATGACACCACACTGACCGAACGATGCCACAAGGGAGCAAACAAACGGGCCGACCAAACGTGCAACAAGGCACCCGGGCAAAGCCACAACTTAGCAAAATTGATATGGTCATTTCGAATGAAATGGTTCACCCGAACTGCGCTTGGGCTTGGCGACTCCACACCTGCGCAGACACGATCACCAAAATAACTCCCAAACCCTAAACCCTAAGATTGTTCCTAAACACTAACAACACTTGCCTCCTAAACGTGGCAATACCAACACTTGACACAACTGTCGCAATACCAACCCTTCTTCTAACTACCAAAATACCGATAGTAATCTCTGTAACGTCGCAATACCGACGCTTTGCCCCAAACCGTCGCAATAGTGACACTTAGCTCTCTGTAACGTCGCAATAGTGACACTTATCTCTCTGTAAAGTCGCAATAGAGACACTTAGCTTCTGTAACTTTGCAATACCGACGCTTTGCCCCCAGGCATCGCAATAGCGACACTTAGCTCGAAGTGTCGCAAGACCGACACATTTCTCCAATCTGTCGCAATTCCGACGCTTTTCTACAAACGTCGCAAGACCGACACTTACCTCTAAGTGTCGCAATACTGACACTTGTCTCCAAACGTCCGTAAATCAATAGTTGTGGGCAGGATTTGAAAATTTGATAAAATTTGGGGAAATTTCTGACATTTGGTCAAAAGTGTCGGAACTAAAGTGTTGGAATTTCCACCAAATATACTAGTGTAATGGCTTGAAGGAATTCATCAACAATGATGTTCCTAAGCCCAGTTTGATGGATGCTGCATTACTTGACACATAGCAAAAGAAAGTAGCGAAGACAAGAAGGATTATGTTGGAAGGTGTACGAGACCACATTGTCTCAAGCCTTCATGGGAAAGCCACATTCACCAACAATATTTGGAAGGCTTTTGCGTATATTTTCCAAAGCAACATCGTAATTATAGGAAATTGGCCCCGAAAGATAAACTCAAGAAGATCAAGATGGAAAAGGGCGACAACATTCCAAAGTATTTCCCACAAATTTGTCCAATGCCTGGATGAATTGGGGGTGTGGGAATCATAAAGTATAATGATGATTTGATGACTCTGGCTCTCTAATTCTAAGAGTTGGCATAGTTATGAAGACTCATTCAACGGACGGGAAAAACTATCGGATTGGGAAATGACCGTGGTCGAGCTGCATGAGGAGTTCAGGCGGAACACCAGAGATGGCTCTTCATCAAAGCATGATGATGAAGAGGATTGTGCTTTGGCTTCCAAGGCAAGGAAAGGGAAGGGGAAGAAATTCCATTCAAAATCCGAGTCTAAAGGCAAGAAGTTGGATTTGTCTAAAGTGAAGTGTTTTCATTGTCATGAACATGGGCATCTTGCTACTAAATGTCCACAGAAGAAGAAGAACAAGAAGGTTGTTGGAGCTGCAGTTGGTGAGGCCCTTTCCTCACATTTTTAACTTGATTTCTCTTTGATCGCATGCATGGTTTCAAGTGCATTGGGATCGGTGTTGTAGCTGGATAGTGGCACTTCCTTCCACATGACGGGAGATAAGAAGCTTCTGAGTGACTTGGAGGAGAAAGATCTCCAAATTCATATAGAGATGGGCGACGATGGACGATACAGAGGGACTGGCATTGGTACCATTACCTTTGAGAGGGAGTCAAGTAAACCATCTCAATTGAAATATGTTATGCATGTTCCAGGTTTGAAGAAAAACTTGTTCTTAGTCGCAATGTTGGAGGACAGAGGCTATGTTATTGTTTTCAGCGATGGAAAAGCTTTCCTGCGACATAAAACAACAGGTTAAGCCAAGAGGATAGGGATTCGAGTTAAGAATATCTACAAGCTATATGTAAATTGTTGCGCTGCCATGATGGGCAAGGTATAAAAAGTGGTCAGCCAGGATGAGGGAGAATTATGGCATAGGCGATTGGGCCATCTTCATCATGGAGCCTTGAAAGTCATGTAGCAAATATCTATTGGACTTCCAATGGGAACACTCGCTCAGTTAGATCAGTGCAAGGGTTTCACCATGGGGAAGTATGTAAATTTCACCTTTCATGAAAAGGAGAATTGTGCTTCGGTGATCCTGGAGAGAGTTCACACAGACGTGTGTGGACCATTCTCGGTTGCTTCAACAGCAAAATATAAGTATTATATTATTTTTGTTGATGACTTTTCTCGTAAATGCTGAATCTTCTTCATGCAGAGAAAAGGATCAAACATTTTCAAAGTTCTGTGAGTTTAAGGCATTGGTGGAAAAAGAGTGGGGGAAGCAAGTGAAGGCTCTAAGGAGCGATAATGGTGGAGAATACATCTCTAACAAATTCAAAGTCTTCTGCATTGAAGAAGGAATTCAAAGAGAACTCATAACGCCTCATAAACCACAACAAAATGGGGTCGCAGAGAGGAATAATAGAACGATCGTGGGTGCAGCACGAGCGATGTTGCATGATCAGGGCCTACCAATGAATTTGTGGGCGGAAGCATGCGGCACTGCGGTTTATGTTCAAAACTGTTGTTCTCATAGAGTACTTGGCATGAGTACACCCAAAGAAGCTTTCACTGCTAATAAATCAGATGTTTCTCACTTTAAGATTTTTGGCTCATTTTTTTATGTGCATGTGACCAAGAACGCTGTGAAGAAACTCGGAGCCAACTGCTGAAGTGGATATTTGTGGGGTGTTAGTCCATAGCCTTCCAGACTTTTTTACCATTCTTCCCTTCCCAAATCGTAATCATTTACCCGGTTTTACCTATCTTATGCGCCCTCATCCTGCACTAGTGCGAGAACGATGACACATTTTGCATAAACTTCATATTTTACATTTTTAACTCATCTTAGCATTTATTAACTACCTATTACATGATTTCTTACTTAGAATTACTTTCGTAACTTATCATTACCTCCTATGTTATTTAATAGATGATCACTTATCTTGATCGCTAATTTTTAGTGCAGAACAGATCTCGCACCAGCACCAGTGCCGTGAATCTTGGCAGCGAATCTGGATTACTTGGGTTGTCGCCTGTTTTGTATACGATCAATGAGGATATATCCGAAGGCAGCCGAGTCCCAGCTATGACAGCAGGTAAATCGAGAGTAGCTGAGATCGGACTTAAGAGAGACGAACAACTAGAGATAGCCACAACCTATTTTGTTAAAAGCGATTTAATTTTGAAGGCCGAAAGCTTATTCTGCAATCAGTTATGTAATCTGTTATAACGATTTCTGTAATTAGCTATGTAATGGTAAACGATCCTTTTGGCCTGCAGCCAAAAGGATCTATATAAGCATAAATGTAAATAGGACAAACAGTTCAATGTTTTTAAGAATCGAATAGATCAGAGAATAGAACCAGGAGGCAGTAACAGGATTGTCTTGTGTTATCGCCCAAATCTGGGCTGGATATGTAATCGCGCATGTAATTGCTTTAAGGATCTAATAAGAAGAGCTTCGCCTCATGTTTTGTACATTTTATCCTTTGGCTTAAATATTTGATGAGTTAATTCTGAGTAGCGTTTTTGTTTGAAAGGGAAACGCGCTGGTTGGCTAAGGGCCCAGCCAATCCAGCACGTTCTCCCTCCTTGTTGTTCTTGTAATTTATGTTTTAAACTGTCAAGTGTGATTTAATTTCAGTATTTGAATTTATGTTCGAGTGGAAGCAGATATGCTGCGTGAAGTAGTTAAGTTACTTTTTGCACGGTTGATTTCTTTCCCTTTCCTGGTTTGAGCAAGAGGAGTTACCTGCCCCAGTGCACGTTGGTGTGCTATTCACTTTCTGCACGATTTGGTTTATTTCCTCTGCCTGGTCCTTTCCTGCACCAGTGCACGTTGGTGTGCTATTCATTTTCTACACGATTTGGTTTATTTCCTCTGCCTGGTTCGTTCCTACACCAGTGCATGTTGGTGTGCTATTTATTTTCTGCACATTGGTTTGGTTCCTCCCTGGTGCAAGCAGGAGAACTGTTATCGCACCAGCGCTAGATAATATGATGCAGCAAGCCCTTCTAGCTTACTTCTAACAACTGTCTTGCTTTCAGTCATATCTTAATTAGAAAAGACTGTTTTCTTATTTTTTATAGATATTCATCTTTACTGATATATGATTTGGTTTTATCACACTGCAGTAATGAATCATTGATTTCAAGGATCAAAATTTAAAGTGCAAGAAGCTCTGATCAAGTACAAGAACCGGTTTCTTGGTATTGGATCTGAGTGCTGCGGACTTGAGAAAGTTCAAAGCCCTTGCACGAAGAAAGGCATTTTTTAGTAAAGACATTACTTTACACTTTCTACATAAATCGTTTTTCCTGCACTAGTGCAAGATTGATTTTTACAAGAAGGATATATTCACATATGTAGGATTGAAGGGGCCCATTTGTTGAAAACTGCGAAGGTGTCTTTGCTAAAGAAAACACATTCTCAGTAGCTAATCAATATTTAGCTAGAGTGATTTCTCCTCTTTATTTCTGAATCTCTTTTGCAAGTACATTTCTTCTTGTTCTAGCCTCAGATTGTTTTGATGGTTTGAGTTTCCTCTTTCTTCTCTAAATTTTGATTCTACAATTCTTCTTTTCAAAAGTAGGAGTTGATATTAGAAATATTCATACCATCTCTGGCATTGCCTCTGCTTCGTCTGTAATTTTACGAATCCCTCGGGTTGACAATTAAGTGTTGAGGATTTTTACTTAAGTGTAATTCCTGCACCCAACATGGGGGTGTCACAAAAACACCCCATAATTATCGGTATTTCCCCAAGCTAAGATGACTGCTATGCTATAGGATATAAAATCTGATGAGGTAAATCCATGCGTGGGTCGCTGAGAGGGCGCCGGAATTGCATGCCAAAGGGAGGAACTTTGGTTCCTAAAGATGAGCTCCTGGATGTGGAAAGCCACAGGAGGAGGTTCATGGAGTGGAGGAGTCCACTCAATGCCAGTATCCAAACAAATGCATTAAAGAAGGCGTACCATAGAAGCTAATAGGCTAAGACTTGATGTTGCACAGAATTTAGGATCCCCTACTTCACAACGCAGACAAAGACAGTCTCCTGACCAATTTACTAGATACATGGCTCCCATGAGCAAATATATTGTGACTGAACCATATTCCTTTCAGGAAGCAATGCAAGAGCCCACATGGGTAGATGAAATGGTGGAGGATTATGACTCCATTGTCAAAAACAGTGCTTGGGAAATTGTTCCAAGGCCAGTTGATAAATCAGTGGTAGGTTCGAGATGGATCTACAAGGTAAAGCAAGCCGCTAATGGGAGTGTTGAGAAATACAAGGTCGTATTTGTGCCCAAAGCTCACAGATCGTAGGGATTGATTATGAAGAAACTGCACCCGCCGCAAGGTATTCTTCCCATAAGGAACATCCTTTGCTGGCCTTGCTCTCTCAACGCGTATGGGATGGGCGATTCATCAAATGGATGTGAATATCGTGTTTCTCAATGGAATCGTTGAGGAATATGTGTACATAAAGTAAATAAGGATTTGATATCTCTCAACAGCCGAAGTCGCATGTGTCAATTCAAAGAGCTTTGTATGGGTTAGCTAGCACCCCATGCTTGGTACACTTGGATTGACAGCTCTTTCACTAGACTTGGCTTCACCAAGAGTAAGGCAGATGCAACCCTATACCAGATTGTGGTGGAGGGTAAGATTTTAATCATTGTTCTTTATGTTGATGATTTAATACTGACTGGTGATGAGCAGCTGATACACTCATGCAAGGAGGACCTTACAAAGGAGTTCAAGATGAAGGATATGGGCCTCCTTCACTATTTCCTTGGATTGGAAATATGGCAGCGAGATGGTGAAAATTTTGTGTCTCAAGGAAAGTATGCAGAAAGTTTCACATGGAGCGTTGTAAAAGTTGTAACCCATGGATACTCCTCTTCCAGGAAACTGGAGGAAAGAGGATGCTACATTTGGAGAGGTAGTGGATGCTATTGTATATTGAAAATTAGTGGGTTCGTTAATGTATTTAGTGAATACGAGACCGGACATATGCTATGCGGTTAATCAGCTAATTCAAGCGATGGTTAAGCCTACCAAGCGCTTTTGGAAGGCGGGAAAGCATGTCCTGAGATACCTAAGGCGCATATCTAAGTATGGCTTATGGTACAGAAAAATGGATGAGGTGAAGTTGCATGGCTTCACGGATGCAGATTGGGCGGGCATCCCAACGGATAGAAAGAGCACATCAGGGGGGATCTTTAGTATCGGATCTACAGTTTGTTTCTTGGTACAACAGGAAGCAGAGATCCGTGGCACTTAGTTCAACGGAAGCGGAATACATGGCAGTGAGTCACACTGCATGTGAGGCTATCTGGATTAGAAATATCTTGGTTGGTTTGTTTGGTTCTCATTTAGATTCCACAATGATTCGTTGTGATAATCATACATTAAACTCGATTAATCATGTGCCTTATGATAGATCATGTTAAAGACATTTATATCACGATATCGAGATTAAAAATTTAGATCATGTTGCTTCAGTGCATTCCTACGGAAGATTAAGATGTAGATATTCTAACGAAGGCGCTCACAAGGAGAAAATTCGAATACCATAGAGACAAGATCAAGGTGAAGGATAATCATTTTCTTATTGAGAGGGAGTGTTGAGATTCAACAAGAAGATCCTAGTGAAAATTATGTCGCTACACTAGGATGGAGCCTCAGGGTATTTTTAGGTGGAAGTCTATTTTTAGAATGCATGAGCAAATTCTATTTATAGATGGTGAGCAAATTCTATTTATAGATGATGTTCTATTTTTAGGTGTATGTGTGAGTTCTATTTATAGATCGCATGTCTATTTATAGATGCATGTCGACTATTATTATCCCTTAATAATAGTTGGACAATAAACATTTATCTATTTTCAATGAGCACTTGAAAATAGTTAACTAAAGTCACAAATCAGTTAGCTATAGGAAATTCTAGTTCAAAGGTTGGTTGGTGGGACATGCAAGTGGACTTAGTTGTAACTGAGTGATTCAAAGTTGTAATAGAGTTGGATGTGTAGTTATGTGAGTTGTAAAGTAGTGTAACTCAGTTAAGTGAGTTAAACTCAATTGTGTTAGTTGTAACTGAAGATACACTAGTAAGAGATCATTGAATTAATTATTAATTAATTCACAATCAGTGGTCTCACATGCAACTGAAGATTTACTATTGTTAACTACATGCATGTCAGATCCACTTGAGACCCAGTTGAGATGTAGGTGAAAGGGACATTTTGACTATCAGTGGTGACAATAGTGGGTGCACTCATGCAACCACACACACATTGGATGTGCCCATTAGGATTGCACAGTCAAGGCGAGCAGGATTCCATTTATTCAGGGATTGCTATCAGTCGAGATTGCGCAGTGGAGGTAGGTTGTCTGGAGGTAGTAAATTGGCACATGTATTTGCCAATTTTTGTATGACAGCGTGAGACGATTGTATATTGTAATGAGAGCTCTTAGATTAGATTTTTGTATGAGATTGTTTCATGATCCATGATATATACATAATATATGATAGTGGGGTTTTTAGCTTTATGTTTTCCTGGTAAAAACATCTGTGTTACGTGTAATTGATATTTCTTCTTGATATTGCAATTGGCGATTGTGTTTTAAATTCCGCAAGAATTTTTGTAGAAGCAATTTTGTATTTAACAGTGGCATATAATTGTTAGATCAGGAGAATCCAAACAATACATAATTTGTATTAAACTTTCTGCACATGGTATCGAATGGATGCCTTGTTAGCATCCATTATTCACACATGTGGAGATAGTCATGTGTGGACTTTCAATATATTCTATAGGGTCAAAAACTGTAGCATTAATTGGGGGTTGAGGTATGCAAAAACCCTAATCCTCACCCTAAACAACTACCAAGGTTTGTTAAATAATTAACTGCTAAAAAAGGAAGGTGTTTTGTTCTTTTGTATTTGGTGTTGTTCCATAAGAACAAAAGGTATTAAAAGTGGGATATTGATGTAGGAAAAGGGAAGTATAAGATCATGCAATAGAAATACTAATCATGATTTCCATGGAAACTCCATAATGAATACCCAATTTTTTTTATTTGCATTTCATAGTTGAGGAAAAAGGAGGAAAACATACGCCTCACCTTCTTAATGGATTTTCCTCATATTAGGTTTTTCTAGGGTACATTTTGTATTCATTAGGTGGATGGTTTGTTATTTGCATGTATCTTCCATTTGAATTTTGGTTTATTTAGCATTTCATGCATTAAGCCAATGACATCAAATCTAAAACCCAAGTAAAGGACAACTAATAAGAGTTTTCATAATATTGTGAGATTTCTTGTGAAGAATTGTTCTACGAGAATATCCATGGCAATTTAAACATCACCCAAGTTTGGAGTTAATTAGCATGTTTTAAACAACTAGTGGATAGTCTTCTTTATGGTCCACTAATCCACTGAGGAGCATTTCCACTAGGTGAATTGGATGAAATAAAGTAAACCTAACCAAGCCAAGTAATCAACTTGGCATAAAAGAAAGATGAAAGTGCAGTTTTACCTTATCTAATTCGATTAGATCGCACTAGTTTTGAGGAAGTTAGTTTAACATTCAAATACATATATATAGTCTCTTACATCGGTGTTTCATTGAACTATTATTTTGTGATGGTAATTGTGTTTCAATGTTAATATGATAACATTAGTTAAAACCACCAAACTATAGATTCTTAGTGGTCTACTTTTGCAATACCCTTATTTTGTGACAAGGAAAATATAAAAAAAAACTCATCATACCCACAACACGAAGTTTATAATTAACCCCAAATTCATCAAAGAAAAGAGCAAGAGTGGAGAATTTTGAAATAAAAATGATGAATGATGGTAAGAAAAAGGCAAGTAGAAAATGGCAAAGCCAATAAGAAAAGAGGATTAATGCAACAAATATTGCAACTATCTACATTCATCGGCATGGAAGTTATGGTGGCATCAAGCTCTTTATCAATTGACCTTGCTCACACTTCACTTCATAGCATCAATGACACAAATCTCAAATCATTTCTAGTTAGTTAAGACACACAAACGATCATCTCAAGAATTATTTGAAAATTTGGATTAAGAAACAACATCAAAGTACCTCTAGTTTCTCCTCCTCTATTATCAATCGCTACAATAACAAATCTAATATTGACTACAAATATAATTGTACTTACAATACTCAATAAACCTCTACCATTAAGATGTTTTCATGTCATATTGTTCCAAGAACATCGCACTCACAATTTTTTATTAATCTTTTACATTGTTTCATTTTATCTAATTGTATATAAATGTCAAGTTGGAGACTTTTTCCAAACACTACCACTAAATAAATAAATAATAATAATAATTTTTAAAAATTAAAAACATTTTTCTTGTGGATCCATAGCATCAAATTGATATAAATCAATGTTTCGAACCATCTACTATGGTTCATTATCAAGATAAAAGTGTGAGAAAGTGAGATCTTAGGTATGAGGAATAAATAGGGTGAGGAAAGAAATAAAAGAACTGACAAGTTTAAATCATCATGTCTGGTTCGTTTTATTTCACTGTGAAGAAGGGTCGAGTTGGCTTTGGAGTGAAATAGAAGAAGGGTCGAGCTGGCTTTGGAGTGAAAGAAATCGTAACCGCAGATGATGATTTAAACTGTGTTGTCTTTATTTTTCTCACCCTATTTATTCTCATAATTTTAGAACTTCTACCTCTTTCACACTTTTATTTTGATAATGAACCACAGTAAATGGTTCGAACGTCAATATAACTAACCAATTTGATGCGATGAATCTAGAAGATACACTACAACACAAGTCTGAAATCCAAAAAAATTCTATTTGTTAATTCTTATTTTTTTCAAAACTCCATGAAACATTCCTTTTGATTTTTGAAACCACAAATATTTATGAATTCCACAAATATTTATGAATTGTAAAAACAAAAACTATATAATCTTGCCTCGACTCCTTACATGAAACATTCCTTTTGATTTTTGAAACCACATATTATTTATGAATTAAAACAAAAACTATATAATCTGACCTTGACTCCTTACCTTCTATAGCAATCCATGTACATGGTGCAACTAGGAAACAGCTCTAAACACATTAAGAAAAGAGTTTTTTCGGAGCGATGCCCTCAGAATTTGGCTAGATTTGAAATTTGCTACTTAGTCCCAGTGCCAGCAAGACATGGATTCATCCCATCCCATCACAAAGGAAGCAAAGGCATTTGATTGAGTTTCACCTGTGACAGATAAGACGGGAGCAAAAGAGACAGTTCGGTAGAGGGAAGCAGCCATTTCTGTCCCTGAAATGAGCTCCCGAGAGACGATTCTGTGGGTGATGAAAGTTCATGATTGGCATAGAATAAGTCAAAGGGCATAGCCATTTACAGAGCTCCCAGTAACAAGAATAGCAGTGACAGACACAGCAGCAACACCATCACAAATGAGTCCTGAAAGAAACTAAATTCCGTTACCCCACACGTACAGGTCAGAACCATACTAGTTAACACTATAAAATTATCCTGAACCATCGTCCATGAAAGGAACATAACTTTTTTCCTTATGTATTAGTTCTGTTTCTTCTATGATGAACCTTAATTATGCAAATGTTATAGAAGTTGTTCCATTAATCCAAGTGAAAGAACTTATCTGAAAGAAATGATCCAAACTGAGATTTCTACAATAGATGGGATGAGCTCAATTGGCCGTGGTCAAAAGATCACTCTTTTATCTGCTGCTAGTTTTCCACAACAGAGTGAGATTTCTGCTCAAATTTTTTCGACAAGCAGGACCTGTGAAAAACTGGATGAATGTGAAAGTTTGTTAAGAGGGATTGATTCACCTCATATTTTAGTGAAAAGGAATGAAATTTGAAAAATCACTTTGAAAAATGGAGAAATATTCCGTAATGAATAGTGCGAATTATGACAAGATAAAGGAAGAAAAAAAGGCATGATGTAGGGTTTTTTGAATTTTCAAATGCAATGAATTTGTTTATCAGTTGTTTTGGTTGACATGTAATTGGCAGGCTATTGCAGAAGATACCATTGCAATAGTTTTTGCAGCCATGGGAGTAAACGTGGATGCATTTCGTATGCAGAAAATTAAGAGGAAGAAAAACATCATGAATCAAATACTTCTTGAAAATTTTGATTTAGCTTATGGCTGGTTCACTGTGGCATCCTCCCTTGAATGAAGGGGATGGGTTCTTAATTCTCCAATGGATAAAGCAGAAATCCCCCATACCAATTTGCTGGATAGTGTGAATGTCTGAAATATAATTCATCACTAGCATGTAGCACTTTATTTATCTCCCTACACCTATTATGCGGTAAGTGTGGCCTACGCCTGTTATGTGCTTCTGTGCCTGTTTTGGGTAATTGTTTTGCAGCTAAGTTTCCTAAGTTCTATTTAGAGGCAAATTGTTATACTGATGGCAATCACACAAACAATGATGGGAAGAGGCACTGGCATGAGATGGCCAAATGGGAAGAGACAGTGGGGTAAAGTGGCGCAGTGGTATGACAAACCAGAAGAAGCAGTGGGATGAGGCAATTAAATGGTAGCAGCAGGTAGAAGACAATGCATGACATTATTACCTGACATTTTACAGTGTAGCAGAGGCAGATCTTGAAAAAAGTATCGAAACTCAAAACTTAGGCCATCCAACATGAAAACAATTATTGAAACTTATGCATCACAAGAAAACTTAGGTTGACCGTTGACCTAAGGCTTTTAATGTAAAAATATGCATCACCAGGAGTAAACCCTGCAATAAGACTTCGAAGTTTTTGTTCAATAATATTTGAAATAATAGTTTTTTTTTAATTTATACATATAGAAGAAATTGTTGCCACGCCAGTTGGCTGTCTCATGAATGAGGTTATTGAAATCAGGTGCTCTCATTCCTCAGCTGCCCCTCTGTTGGAAGGCCGTATTCAATCTATACTATTTTGTACCTTTGATTTAATTGTGGTTGCAACAAATTTGATGGATAATCATTTAGGAGATTATGGAAAGAGAGGGAAGTATTGGTGTAAGGTCCTGGAGTAATTCAGCTTCTTTTAGTCCTGGACTTGTCCCAGATCTGAATGCAATTTAAGAACAATATTATAGTACTTTGCGATTGTTAAGTGGCAATGAGCGTAAGGAAGCCTTGCTAATCAACAACAATGTACTTCAACCACGTTGTCAGTGGCATGGTAGTGACATGTGCCTCGAACTTGTTTTACATCTACAAAATATACAAGTAACAATGTACATTAGCCACGTTGTCAGTGGTATGGTAGTGACATGTGCCTCAAACTTGTTTTACATCAACAAAATATATAAGTATAAAAGGGGTATAATAATGTGAAAGATGTTTAAATAAGCTTATAAGCAATAGGCCACATGCAACCTCAACGTGCATTCAATTGGTGGTCTCCCAAGTATGATTTGCAGGTTCATATACATTGCATTAGTTATTTTCAAGGATTTTAACATTTGCATCATGTTCAACATCTCAAAGGAAAAAACACATGCACCGTCTCATAATATATGCTTTATATTTGAATAAACTATAACTTTGGAATATTATTCCAACATAGCTGGAGTCATCAGTTTAAAAAATAATGAACTCTGAATTATTACTAGCACTGCTTTTGCAATGATTATTACATAATTTAAGCCAGAGGAACTCTTAACATCTTTGATCTCGTGTGCAAAAAACATGCTTTGAAAAATACCTTCCATAATTTAGTGCCAGTTTTTGGCATATCCACAGTTACAGCAGATCAACTGAAAAATAAATGTCTTTGAATAGATGCAATTTCTAGTCAAAGACATGAATGAAAACTCACACTAAAACCTCAAATTCCCTGATCAACTATTGTACTCCCATAAAAGATTACTTTGAGGAGCTACACATCACAAATGATAATCTTCCGACTGCCAGTCCTTCAGTAATCGAAGTGAATTAGCAGAAGCAATCCTGAGAAATAAAGGATCATGCAGTATAACTGCAAAGGTTCTCAAAGCCCATGTAGTCTCCATTCTCAAATTTGCGAATCATTTTAACAATACCTACTCCACCTGTCACAAAATATCATATGCTATATGTTAGACATGGCATTATATTTCAGGATAGACTTTTTGTTAGTATTTCATAGAAAAATGCTGTTAGTAAGCCTCCATAGAAATTTCTTAGAAAAATGGATAAAGATCAAATAGGCTTTACCTAATGTAAGAGCACTTAAGAAGATCACAAAAGCCAGAGTAAAAATGATCAAGGATGCTCTCCCCAACAAAATGACAAGCCTTCGAATCACATGTTGGCCCATAAAGGCTGCAATGACACAGACCCCAAAGAGGTATGCAGCTGTTAAGAGGGAAAATAAAACGAAGTATTAGCTTCCAGTCGGATAACAAGAAATAACCCATAAAAAATGTTTAAAACTCACTGAATAGTTTCAATCTATTGGAAAACAAAAACTTCTACTAGCACTCATCAATAAGTTATGTAGAAAGCTAAATGCCCACAGCAATATTACATATGGCCTGAAAATAAAAAGCCGATCTGTGCATCCAAATTTTGGGGGTGTTATGTATCTAGTAATGTACAGAGAATCTAGTATGGGAGACATGTTTTGCAGTTGGGAAGGGACAAATGCAATGTGTATACAAGCAGGTTACTATCATATCAAATTATTGCACAAATTTAGCTTGATTATGTATGACTATCATATATGCATATGTTGTTCATTGTCACAACTCTCGATGCTAATCTGTGCTATTCTGAAACTCCAGAAATGAAGCAGAGACGATACATTAACCAGGGGTTCATAGGGAAGTGTATCAGCCATAAAGTTTATACATACCATAGGGAACTGGAAATCGCTTTAGGAAATAGTATTCCACAACAGACATCGATGAAGAAAATGTCATAACAAAGGTTGCTGTGGCACTTGAAACCTGCAACAAAAGAGGGGCGTCACTTTAAGCACACTTTAACTTGCATTAGATTGACAATTTCAATCCAGATAATGAGCATGGTAGAATTAAATGACAAAATAACCTGAGGTGGAACACCCAGCTCCAGAAGTAGAGGTCCCAGGATGAATCCTCCTCCAAGCCCAAGTAGGCCACCTACAACCCCAGCCAGGATTCCACAAAAGAAATATAGAAGCAACTGAGATATTTTCCAGTTAATTCCTGCTTCTCCTTTAGAGGCAACTGCTTTTGTTCCTCTATATAAGCCTACAGCTTCATAAAGGCTTACAGACATAGCAACAGGGACCTGTCTCATAAACAACATAAGGTCGTCACTTAAATTGTAGCAGAATTAAACTGATTTGATTACCAATAATGTCCAAGATTGCATGAGTACGTTACCTGTAGTAGGTTTAGCACCCAGTATTCAACAGAGCATGTAGTTGATTTGGCCTGCAAATGCATTGACACATAGTTCCATTTATTAAAATGGGAAAATACTATAATTTTGGTCAAGCATTTGCAGAAGAAAGATTTGGTTTTTCCTACATTATATCAAAATGCACCTAAAATATTAATTGTATTGACTAATGCATAGAAACCATATATTAAACTGTACACTGCACCTCTCTCGTTGCTTAAATTACTTTAGAAGTAACTTTACCTTCATAATCTGCAATACCAAGAATGTAATCCATACAAGCACAAGTATCCCCAATTCCTTCCAACGAACATTTATCCAAATTGTGTTCTGCGAGGATTATAATTTAAGGATCCTCATTAGTACTTTAGTGATATTTTCCCCTTTATTCTTCAACTATCTTTCGCAAATCAGAAGAAATCAGATAGACAAGGCTGAACAGATATAGACAAGTACCACCATAGATTTGCAATTGTTCCGCAGCTTCATAAAGCCAAAATAAAAGGGAAAATTGAAGAAAAATTCTGCTTAGAAATGCACTCAGTATTATCAGAAATTCAAAACAAAAAATCAGTTATTCCAATCAACATCAGACATTTTAGCAAACTCACCGTAACATCAAATGGCAGGCGTTCATTATTACCGTTACTCTCCTCATTTGGCACAGGTTCACTAGGCAGAGGTTTGAAATCTACTTCCTGATGTTCTGTAGTAAATGCAAAGATAACAAAATTTGCAATAAAAGTATTCAGAAAAACCACACAATAATTCCATGCAGGAGAAGCATAACATATAAATACAAACAATTTGCGGACAGCATAATAAGACAACAAGAAAGTACCTTCTGGTTCCACATCAGCTGTAACATTCTCTACACGCACCCTTTCTGCTTCCTGAGTTGGTACAATATAATCAATCAGATCTTTGCCACATGGGTTGAAAGCTCCAGGAATAAGAGAACCAACTATAACTCCAGTCACTTGATTCAATTCCCTCTTTGTTCTAACTTTAAACAAGATAATATAGAAGAAATCGAGTACCTTTTTTAGAATAGTTTCTTGTTTCCATGTTTCTACTCCTTTGAAAAATGCTTTGGTAGATGTACCTGTTATTTGCATATGTCGTTCATTAGCACTAAAGTTATGCCATAAATGCAAACAAATTAACAAAACACAGACTGAAGATTTACTTTAGCAAAATGAAGCTAATAAAGTTATGTTTGAAATAAACGATAGATGTGCCCCGTAAAGGATTTACTACCTAGGAATAAGATGATAAGCAAAATGGTCACCATCCAATCCGCAAAAATAACATTGAAAGCAACTCCAATGCTAATGCCCAACATAAGCATGGGTTGAAAGAGCATGGCCAGATCATAATCAATGATAGGCAAGTCTAGTGTTGGATGCTTTAGCTTAAGATTGTAATAAACTGTGGATCCTGCTGCCCCCATAATCATACCTGTGACAAGAAAGAAAAATACAAAAGAAACAGATATTCCGTTAGAAAACTTTTCAAAATGAAAATATAATGCATAACTAAAAAAGTAAGACCTGCAATCTTTCCTTTCTATCTTGTTCGATTCATAGTAAACAACATAATATAAAATGCAGATGTAATGTGCAAGTTGGGAGATCTCAGGAATAAATTTTAAAAGCACAAAACCCAACATCTATTTCCACTTCTCGTCTGTAAAATTTTGAAGTAATTACTTGAAATGGAACGTAGAGTAAGCCTACACCTAAAATGTGACAGAACAGTGAAGACAAATAGATTTAACAAAAAGTTATAGCTACAATTCTTAAAGACGTATTTAAGAATATAAAGCAAAGAGAAATAAAGAATGAATATAAGAAGCTATTGACGACTGAAACAAAATTAAGACAAATCAAAGCAGAGGTGGGAACAAAGGTACAGCAGGAGTATAACAGAGCTGTTCAACCACGGAAACGGGATCTTAAATACCCAACATTCCTGATCAAAGATCCCACATTTGTTTTTCAATTTTGATTCTAAGAAAGACATTCAATACCCCAGGTAAGTCTCAAAGGGCATTAAAAGTGAAAATGTACATAAAATTGATCCCAAGTACTACCCTGCAGAAGAAAACCTGAAGGGAATCACTTTAAAATCTTGCTCGCTATTACTATGCCAGCCATTATTTTCTAAACATGTCTACTTATTATTGGTTTATGTGTTCCCAAATATTACCCTGCAGATGAAAAGTTGAGGGGAATCACTTTAAAAGCTGCCCGATTAAGAAGAAACCAAACGATTAAGTGACTATCTTAGCCATTATTTTTATAAACATGTCTTCTTACACTTCATAATTTGTTCCCAAGTATTACCCTGCAGATGAAAATAGGAAAGGAATCGCTCTAAAAGATGCCTCATTAGGAAGAAATCGAACAAATAAGCGAATATCTCAGTCATTCTTTTCTAAACATGTATGCTTACACTTGGATATGGCTGTTGAGGACTTGGCATCGAATCCAATAATCAGAGTAAGCATGGGAACAAATATCCCACCCCCACCAACGCCTCCAACGCTACCTACGGCCGCACCGAAAAAGCCCACTATTGTTCCGAGGACTATCCTCCACCCGAATTTCATTGCCTGTGCAACCCACCAAATACGACAGCTCAACTATAAGATAATGCTTCAAACAGCTTCCGAGACAGTTAAGAAGATGAAGGTACTCAGATACATACTATTTGATTCAAAAGAGGCTATAAAAATAAATAGCTCACTCCGTTTCTCTTCTCGACAAGAGAATTTTCATAATAACTGTTAATTTTAAATCATATCAACGAGCCGCATGTAATTCATAATTTGTTCCCCACCCGGAGATTGTATTATACTTCAAAAAGCTTTTGAAACAGTTAAGCGGATCAAAATATTCAGATACATACTAAGCATATAAGTTATTATTAAGCAGCTTGATATGTTCTTCTGTGTATAGCCGTTTATTTGAAATCAATGTCAGCAACCAAATTCAGTGATACAAAAGTTAATAAAACTAAACATCTCTGATCAATTTACAGAGATGTTCTAAATTAGAAGGCCAGGGTCCTTAAATTCCTTAACAGAGTCAAAAATAAAAATGTTACTCCTTAAATCTAAGAGTTGTGGAATGAGGAACTTACAGGCCAAACTCGATGATAGTCGGATTTGTTGGATCGCCAAAGGAAGTTCCCGGCTTTGAGCACATGATATTTAAGCGTGTTGCCTTCCACAGGATCTACTATTTTCTCCGTTTCCGACTTAGCATTGTCCCCATCCAGAAAAATTCTTTCTGCTGAACCTAATGTAACGGCCAAGAGGAGTCCAAATGTAGCAACCTTTACAACTACAAGCAGCCATTTCCGCCCGCCTTGGGCCATTTTTTATCAGATAAAATCTAAATTTTCAAACTTCCAAGAAGCAAATTCCCCGAGCAGATTCTTCAGGGCTAAAATGAAGATTGCTTTATACGATTAGCTGGCTGAAGAGAAAATTTTGTTTGAAGACATTTGCCGAAGGTTCCAGAATTTACAGTGATAAGAACAAATACTATAAATGCCCCGCGGCAAAAGGAATTATTTACAAGAAATTCACAAAAACTTGGGCGGATGACAAAATGCAGGCAAGTTCAAGAAAAAAATGCCAGAAACGCTCTAAAGAAAGGTTTCACAGTATAATTTAGCATTATTTAGGCAAGATTTGCCAAAACTCTGCTTAAATGCGATCAAATTCCATCAAATTTTCAGCATTCTCTTTCACAAATGCTGGAGAATACTCAAACTCCGCCAAATCTTTGTTATAAAGAAGGCGTTCACAAATGCTGGAGATTACTCAAACTCCGCCCGATCTTTGTTATAAAGAAGGCGCAAAGTCGTTCGCCTCAAATTTGCTCACATTTAAATCAAAAGAGCGCAAATTTCGTTCAAAAATACTCGGATTGACCCAAATTTCACCAGCAAACGGAAAAAGAGCTCCAGATGCTGAAAGGAGCTAGTAGAAAACCTCAAATCTGAGTTGCCTTTCGTCGAAAGAGAGGCTGCATAATATGCCTCCGAGAAGCCTCGACACGGCCTTCCGAGAGATCGTAAGGCTGCTCGGACGCAGTAGCAAAGCCTACAGCTCGCTTATTCTTGATTCCGACCTCACTGGATCTTGAATCCGACCTCATGGAAAGCCATATTTATACCATCAGTTCCACGTTTGGTCCGCCCCGATCCAGTCATTTTACCGGTAACTCGTAAATATTCCATCTTAGCGATATGACCTGTCACAATCATTGCACGTGGTATATGGCCTAATGCTCAGGTGCTGACTGCGCATGTCATAGTACTTCATTGGTGGTTGTCGTTTACGAAGGTTGGGTAAATGTCTGGTTACTAATTGTTCTGGAATGCAAAACAAAATTTTTGTGATTAGTAATTATAATTTAGTTTTAATAGTAAGAAAGATAATTTTCTATTTCCCAAAAGATTTATTAATAGTAAGAAAGATAGTTATTATTAATCAACATTTATTGTAATTTAATTTTTGTTGTATACATAATAAAAATAATTATTATTGATTAGTGTTTGTGATTATGATTGATTTATTAATATTATTCTTTAAAAAATTATATTAGAAAAAAATTTAAAATTTAAAAATTTATTATAAATGAAAATTATTCTCTGTCCTTATCGTCTTTCAAGTGAGATCATATCATTCTTTATAATCATTAGTGTAATGATAAAGGTCGAGACTCCCGGATGAATCGGACTCTGTATAAATATATCTTTAACTAGATCCTTTATTTTAATTTTTAAAATAATATATCTAAATAAATGAAAAGTTGTTTTTGGTTGTGAATTTGAATATCATTTCATATAATTTAACCATTTTGCAATTTTGCAATTTATTAATTCAGCTGGATTAAAATGAGTTATTACAACAATATTTATCAATACATTATCTTTTATCATGTTACTAAGTCATATTTAAACATGATTACAAAAAATAACATTCATTTCACTTAATTATTTGAAATAATTTTAATTGAATTTTTATTATGTAAATAGTTATAAATATAATCAGTTATATTGAAATAAAATAAAATTGTTAGATCTAAGACTTTTGTGATTCATAATGTAGATAAATATATAATTTTTTTTGGGAATATATTTATCTTTTAAAATTTTATATTATATAGATAAATGTTTTTTGGATTAATCACATCATTAGAATTTGGTAATTATCTAATGTGATACATCCACATCATTAGAATTTGGTAGACATTTCGAACCATCTAATGTGATTCATCCTCAGGATAAGGTGAAGAAGGAAATCAATCACATTGGAGAAATAGTAAGGATGAACCACATTAGATGGTTCGAAAAGTGGACCAAATTCTAATGATGTGATTAATCTGAAAGACATTTATCTATATAATATAAAATTTTAAAAGATAAATATATTCCAAAGAAAAAATTGTATATATTAAAGAGAAAATATATACATACATTCTCAACTTCTCGAGAGTGCATAACACATCAGTATCTGCAGAATGCATAAACCGAAACCTTACAATTTGATAGACCAAAACGCTCATCACATCCTCAAAAAAGAAGAGCAAAAGTTTGATTGTAAATCATAAGTTTGGTTGTTATGTCAACCCCACCTAAGTTCAATTCTTTATTGATCATAAGTTTGGTTGTTATCTCAACCCCACCTAAGTTCAATTTTTTATGAATGACATGATGAGAAATATTATTGTAATGGCTAATTGTGTATGAATATTGTTGTTTTGACCCTCACTCTAACTAAGAGAGAGGATGATTTCCCTTGAAATATATATATAAACCATGGTGAATCAAGAACTCATTCGAGTAATATGAGCAAGCTCAAGATCAAGCCTACTTCTTGAACTTTATCATAACAAGCGAGAGATGTCCCCCACAACATGCCACAAATGTTCCCAAATAAAATTTGAAACTAAGTAAATGGATAACATCCAATTATACCAATCATTATACCACATAAAGAGAAAAACCTTAACTAACTTATCAAAATAACAAAATTTTAAAATATTTTATTTATAAAAATATAAAATTCAATATATCTCAAAAATTCAAAATAAGAAAAAAGATCTGCTCATATCTCTAAGTTTTTGGAAACGTCATTGAAATAAAATGATAAAGACATATCCAGTTGTGATTGAATCATACAGAACTTTAATATATTTTACTTATTAGAAATAATATTTTTTTTAAAGTACAAGTATTATAACATTGATGTTATATTTATTAATTATTTTAATTTAGAATATGTTTTATTAATAAATTTCAGATAAAAATTTAAATTATATATATATATATAGATAATATAAATAATTCATTTATTAAACTAATTTTATAATAAAATTATAAATTAATAAATAAAAATAAGTTATATAAACAATTGCCTAGGTCATGTGAGTATTTTATATACATGTCCCAAGGAAGTTAAGTATAATAAATGTACAAAGTTAAGTATAATAAATGCTCGGGCGTAAAAAAGACATTAAATAATCTTCCCGGTCTAATCTATGTTTTATTAATGAATAAAACATTAAGATTATAATTTATTAAAATTTGTGTACTTTAAGGTATTAGTTCCCAAATGTTATGTCGGAAAAGAGGGATATGTACACTTCATAAAATTGCGCAAGTTTTGGATCCTTTCACATGTGATATCGCAATTCCCAAAGCCCATGTGCCAAGAAGATTGAAGAAAAAGCAATCAAATCAGCTTAGGGGTTAACATCAAAAGTAAATTTGAATAAACAGTGCGTAAAAATATTTTATTAAATGTGTTTTTGACTGATAAATAAGCAGTGGAAAATAAAGGATTAAAATTAAAGTTTTGATTAACTGTGTAACTGTGTTTTCGACTGATAAATAAGCAGTGCAAAAAGGGTTAAAATTAGAGTTTGGATCAATGGGGTTTTTCTGATTAGTGTTATTGGAAGAAATCTCTACTGGATTTAAGTAAATTCAATGGGAAAAGGGCAAAAACATCTCGACTTTGTTAAAAGAAAAATATTTTGTTAGATTTTGTTTTAAAAGTGGTTGAAATCAAAGATTTAAACTCTATATTAGACTGGGTGCTTTAGGTTTTTTTTATGGCTATTCAATTATTATTATTATTATTTTTATTATTATTATTATTATTTGTTTATTTATTAAAATACCAAAAGGTACATCATCTAACATAATAAGATGTCGAAATTGTTCAGAAGATAAATATTGCAAAACTATGTACACATTGTAAGTGCTGCCAATAAAAAACATAGAGACCTGAACCATCAAAACAGGAAATCATAGAGCAAAAACAAACAAGCAAATTGGCAACCCAGCGGATTGTTCACAATAGTAAAATATATTCCATATGTCGAAAGAAAAAATATAGCCATCATTGCCAGAAAGTGAGCATTGCTCCTAAGGAAGTTGTAAGTTGATGGAAAAAAGACAGTCGACATGCCCTGTAATGTTGAACCCGAATCAACCCAAACGGAAGGAGTAGGCCCTGCTTTGAAAGAGAGTTCGCTTTTGAGTTTGCCTCCCGAAAGATATGGTGGATAGGAGGGTCATGAAGACGGTGGTAAAGGTTAGAGCCCCACAAAACCATGAACGTAGTGCAGGTGGTTGGAAATTGATGTGACCCAAGATGCCATCTATCACCGTTTTGAATCACCATAGATGTACAAATTCTATACTTGAAGATTATATGCCACCCAAAGAAGACTCCAGAGTGCCAAGAGTTCCGCCCTCATGTTAGAACCAGGGCCTCCATTCTAGCAGATGCAATAATTTTCATTATGACTCAGTTTGATCTAGGCCCCACATCCACAATTTCCTTGTTGTTGTGCTCCATCGAAATAGCCCGCCGAGATGGAGACATTGTGAGGTCGGAGGTGGACAGAGAGGTCCTGAATCCTGGAAGGCTACTGAGGGAAAGTGTCAATCCACTTGAGAATGGACAAGTAGATTATTTGTTGAAGGAAATGTTGACCATCAAATATGTACTTGTTTCTGGAGAGCCACACTTCCCAGAAAAGAAACAAAGGTAAGGATCTTGCCCCTGATGCTAATGATCCCCAAGATTCGATACACTGTTGAAAGGAAAGGGGCCTCCAATCCTGAACCTACAAGTGATTTGAAAACAGAGACCATATTTCCAACACAAAAGGACAGTGAAAGAACAAATGCAATATTGATTCAGACTAAAGCCTACAGAAAATGCAACAGCCAGGCCCATGAAAGCCACGCTTGGTCAAGTTGTCCCATGTGAGGACCCTTTTGTGCATGACCAACCAAGTAAAAAGGATAATCTTGATGGATATGATATGATTCCAAAATTTCCTGTAAAAAAGAGAGTCGCTTGGAGAAAAATTATGGATCAAGATATTTTCATATATGTCTTTGACCTCTGGGGAGGATAGGGTCATCTTACCATACCAGGAGATACTATCTCCCTCCTGACAATGACGAAAACCCCCAGATTTGATAATTGGTAGTACAACATCCCATTCCTCAGCAGCTCCGTCCCACAAATCTAGTTGCCGACATGTTTTTCATATGGGACAGCTTTGTTGCTAGCTAGTTATAAACTAAGAGATCATAAACAAACCTTTAATAGCCAAAACATGTTGCAGATGAGGATCAAGTGAGAACTCCTTCGATATGTCGCAAACCCGCTCAATGCCCATGAGAATAAGTTTTCCATTTCTGAAGTCCCACACAAGACGGTTGAGAAATAGGTATGAGACCCTCTTGAAACTCCACCAGATGATAGAACCATTGCATGCAGGAAGGGAACACACTCTGAAGAGGGCGTTGAGATCCCGACATATTTTATATTTGGCCTGAAATAAGCAAGGCCAAGTACCCACTCCCGTGACCGCCCTCTAGAGGGATTTAATAAGGAGGGCCTGCGAGAAACAGGAGATGTCCAGAAGGCCCCATCCACCCAACCTTTTTGGCCACATGATCAACTCCATCTTGCATAGAGGGAATTTCCTTGTCCCCCTAGCACCTAACCAGAGAAAATTGGAGATAATGGCCTTAATAGACTCAACAATACCCATCAAGATGTGAAAGATATGCACCCAAAATACCAGTAATTGCTGGAGAACAGCCTGTGCTAGGATGTAACAGCGTCCCAAGGAGAGTCATTTATGTGACCATGTATTCAACGTCTTTTTGTATTTTTCAAGAAGCCAAGACCAATCCTTGGAGCTGTATCCACAAGGATTGAGGCGAAAACCAAGGTATTTAAAACTATTAGAAATAGGAGCAATATTTACATGGAAGAGGCCAACTATGATATCCAGATCGGCGGTGCTTTGGGATCGGCGGTGCTTTGGGAAGCCTATGATTAAGACAAATTTTTCATTGTTGATAAGCAGACCCGAGGCTGCTCCAAAACGGAGGAAAATATAGTGAAGTGCAGCCCACTGGGCCTGACATATGGTACCAAATGCTAATACGTCATCCACAAAGAATGAACGGGTGATACAGATACCCGGAGACATACAGATCCCATCAAAAGTGCCACGCCTATGGGCCCCTTTGATATGCATGTTGATACTTCCCATGGGCCATAATCAGAATGAAAATTAGGGGCGAGAGTGAGCATCCTTGACGGAGACCACATCTAGCCCGAAAGAATTCATTAGGCACACCATTGATTAAGACAACAAACCATACAAGGTAGATACAAGCCATGGTCCATTGGACATTTTGTGCAGAAAGTCCAATCTTATACAGAACAAGGCGAATGAAAGACTAGTTGATGCAGTCATAGGCTTTATATAAATCGATTTTCATAGTAGTAGCTTCTAGTTTTTTGGAGTGAATAGAATGCATGACTTCCTGAGCGGTGGAAAATGCATCATGAATGAGCCTATCAGGATGAAATCTCGATTGTTCATTGGAGATATGCAAGGAGAGAGAGGTTGAAATGCGATGGGAGATGCTTTTAGAAATGACCTTGTAGACCAAATTACATAAAGAAATAGGCTGAAAATCCTTGAAGTTGACAGGATGAGAGGTTTTAGGTATACGTGCAATGAAAGTAGAGTTGATGTCCCCAAGAATCTATCCCCGATGTTTTGATTTCTCCACAACCCTGAGCAAGTTGTCTGCCATCGGGTCAAAGAAATGAATGTACATTTCAACAGGCCAGTGGTCCAGGCTAGGACTTTTATCCTTCTCAAATGACTTGAGAACCAACAATGGTTCATCCTTTGTAACATGTTTGTACAATTCCCTATTTTTCTCATCATTAAACATGCAGGGGTACTGATCCACTGCCCAAAACTGGTCCAAAACATTGACACCATCCCTGTGCATGTATAATTCAGAGAAGTAGGATATAGCCTCCGTTGAAATGTCAGACTGTGAATGGAGCGGCTGTCCCTTCTTGGACTGGATTTTCCAAATCGAATTATGATTTTTCCTACAATTGGAAAATGATGAAAGAAATCAGTGTTGTGGTCCCCTTCACGTAGCCAGACAACCCGGCTTTTAAGCTTCCATGTGACTTCTTGTATTCTGAAAATCTGGATATTCCTGCTATCAAGAGATGCAAGTATAGCAAGTGCATGTGAATTTGGACTACAGGAAGTCATAGAAGTATGAATGACATCAATTTGTTTGCTGATAATGCGAAGTTCATCCACCAGCTTTTTCTTTTTCCCTCTCTCCCATTTCCGAGTGAAGAATTTGAGCTTCCTCATCTTCCGAGAGAAGAGTAGGGAAGCCAAGGTGTCCAGAGAGTCCCCATCCTTTGACCAAAAATTATTAACCAACTCCTGATAATCAGGATCCTCGAGCCAGATCCGATTGAATTAAAGGGTAGCCCCCTACGAGAAGATTCCAACCGCCACGTCAAAGTGATGGGTTGATGATCAGATAAGCAATCCATTATGACTGATGATTTGAGTGTAGAAATTAGTATACACTAAGCAGGCATACATCCAGATTCCCCTAATCTCATAATATTTAACTTCTTGCAAAATACAAAATCATTCCACTCTTAATCTTTTGCGGAAAATTAATTACAAACACATGTGAAGCATAAATAAAAACAATCGCACATAACACAATTGTTTAACGGGAAAGCCTAAAGCTGAAAACCCCAACTATCATATATTATGTATCATGGAGATCATGTAACAATCTCATACAAAGCTTAATATGTCAAGCTCTCAGTACAATCAATCGTCACACACTAATCAGAAGAAATTTGCAAATCCATGCACCGATTTCTTGCCACCTGCTAGCCTGCCTCCACTGCACAATCCCTGCTGAAGAATAGTTCTGAATGAGTTTGAATTACCCTTGCCTTGACTATGCAATCCTCATTGGCAACTCCAATGTGTGTGTGGTGCAATCAATGCATCACTATAGTCACAACAGATAGTCCATCTTGCCCTTTCACCTATCTCTCCACTGGGTCTCCCTTTAGGCCCGACATGCCCCAGTTAAGCTGTTGTATTTGTTCTTCTGCATTATGTGCTGATTCAGTTAGACTGAATACAACTAGCTCAAGCCCAGTCCCCAACTCACTTCTTGAGTTAAGCGAATACAACTCCATGAACGCCTCTTCCAACTCTGTGCGCAATCACTTGGAGTTCCTGGCGAGAGCTCCATGCATGAACCACCCGATGGCTTGCACGTAATTCCTTGACCTTACGATTTACCAAATGGCGTACCTTGAAATCAGTGCTCGAGAGAATAGTTCAATGTTTGTATTGTGGATTATTATTAAGAGCCTATGTATTATTTTCTATTTTTTGATCGGCGATCTATAAATATATGAACCGTAATATTCTAAAAATAGAATTTTCATCCACCAGCATCCTGCAACTTCTGAAATATGATCACCATGTCTAAAAATAGACTTGCACCAAAAATAGCCTACGGGCCCACTTAGTGAAGGTGACTCTTTTCATTAAGCTCATCATCTTGTTGAATCTCAACATTGAGATTACCCAGGAGTTCTAGTACACTCGCATGTACAAGGAAGTAGTCCAACGTTTTTCCCACAAAATCATCCCCCATCCTAAGATTGGTCCAGGTCATGGAAAGGGGGCAAGGTGCAATGTCGACCAAATGATGATCTCAAAAAACCCGAGACAATCTTTCGGCAAAAGGGTCAATGCGACTGTGAGAACCCTAAACTTCAGCAGTAGACAAATATACATTCAGGTCACCAGTGGGGTTGATATTTCGAATTTTGAGAATCTCAGATTAATTGATACGAGACCAAAAATTGGAGCATTCACGATAGGGAGCATACATGTTGATGATATGGAAATGGTCAAAATTGCCTTGGATTCGACCAAACAGCAAAACCCCAATGAAAAATCGAAACGCATGAAATCTGGTAAAATGTGGATTCCACATAGAAATAAGACCACTTGAAAGCCCCACGAAATCGATCCCTACTATGTGCCAATTTTTTCGAATGGACAAAAAGTAGGGAATGGCCTTGGCTGTCAGACACACGGTTTCTTGTAACATGACGATGGACGGAGAGAGTACAGATAAGAGGTTTCTGATGCAGAGGAACTTGGAGTGATCTCCAATGCCCCAAATATTAAGGGATATGATATGATTCATGCGGTAGGAGGGGTGGGTTTACTTGCTCTAAGTGCTCGGTCGTCAAAGGAAGCAATTATGGGAATATACCGCAGACCATTAGGGTTATCAAGAAAGTGAGATTTATGTTTAGATTTACCTCTAAAGTGCCTACTGTCCTTTTTTCCTTTCTTTCGGACAACAATATTTTGTGCCGAAGAGGGAGATATGGAAGGGCGAGGGGTATCAACGCAACCTTCATGTACATTAAGTGCAACCAGATCCAAGCTCGAGTTTAGTAACAAGAAATCGATGTCACTCCCAATCGAATTTTGGGGAGAGTCCTTCGGGAATCCACTATGCAAATTAGATGTTATTCCAGTCTCAAGGAAAAAATCCAGAGCATTAGGAGGAGATGTAGTTTCGATGGAGGGCATAGTAGGGGAGTGGACAGAGGGATCGGGAGGAAGTTGGGAAGCACAGGATGGAGAAGGGGCTAAAGAATATGGCCGTGTCGGGGTCGACTGTTGAAGAGGATGAACATATGAATTGGGATAGGGGTTTCCATATCCGAGGGGTGATCGAATAATTGCATGGACGGGGAGGATAGAAAAGGATCAGAAGGAAAATGTTGTACACACTTAGGCAAAACAAGGGAATGGAAATAAAAACTAGAAGAGTGGGAAGATTCTGACTTACCTTCCATTGTTGAGACGGAATTCTCAGCTAAAGAAGTGCCAACAACACCCTGTTGCACCTTCGAAGGAGTCTATTTTTCACCCAGCCGGGCTAGAGGGCACTTCCGCAACAAATGGCCAGTTTGATGACAGTGTTAGCATCTGAATGGAAGACCCTAGAAGTCGATATGTTTCCTGTGCCGAGAACACTCCCACTCCATATCAATATTCCCTGGAAGACCCCCAAAGAAGCTGACCTTGACCAACAACAACGTGATGTGTTTTTCCCATGCACCAAAACATCCCAAGTCAATATATCTGATCCGACCAATTGCATTTCCAATAGCAAAGAGGGGAGGCTTCGTCCAGAATTGGAGGGGCGGACCTGGGAGTTTGGCCCAAATAAGATTATTCTTTGGGGTCTCCGACATTGAGTTAAATCCCAGGTACCGCTCATGCAGTTGAAGAAAACTTCTACCACAGACCCAGGCTTTGCTAAGGATAGAGGCAACATCTTCAGAGTGGAGGAAGTGAATGTAGTACCAATTATTCATTAATATTTTGACTTTCAGGGGATAGCCCACAAGGGGACACCAGGTCTGTTTAACCCAAGTTCACATTTCAAGTTCTGCCATGTCCGCAAAGACCCAATGTCCAACCAGGGCGCAGTGCTGAAGGCTGGTCACCTGGCCCTAAAGGTCCTCAAAAGGAAACTAACAAATTTGATCTCCTACATCGGGGAGATTATTCTGTTTGTCTCACTGCTATTCCTTCCAGGTCTCTTAAAGCCTCCCTGGGAGGACCTGTTACGCTGAATCTTCTTGTCTTAGAGAGGATATGCCAGAATGGTGTCATTGCTAGAGTGAAAAGGGTTCTGAAAATTTTTCTGCCCCACACCATGCACTAACTTAGCTTCCAGAGTGGCTTGTATGAACACCTCATGGGTCGATGTGTTATATGAAAATGGGTCCATGACCCCAACCGTTGCGAGGTGGCACGAGGACAGGAGCCAGAATTAATGTTTTAACCACCCCCACCAACCTGCAGTCCTGAAAAGTAAGCCATAATCGGAAATGGACAGATAATCTGGCTGTAAGGGACAAGTGTTAAGCTAGCCATCTATGGCCAAGTAAATGCAGGCTCAGACAGGAAGGTGTAAGGTAGATGGGGAAGTGTGACAAAGAGTATAATATTGACCAAAAAGGGTATGTGTAAGAGTGCATGGAAGCGAGAATAAATGTCCCAAAGTGGGAGGTGGAAGTAAGGGCAGAGTTAGATACCTCGAAAAAAGTGACAGGCTAGGAATACACATGGAGAAACGATCACCTAGATCTAATGTGTTCAGAGTTACGATGCAGGAGGAATTTCAAACACACTTGCAATTAATATGGGGGAATGTCAAGATGTGGACAGGAACGTAAAGGTGGAAATTTGTAAAAAGACGGTAGGGAAATGGTGGAAAAAAGGGTGGCGACAACGAGACCCACTCGGAAAGTGAAGAGAGGGAAACATGCAATGTTGATAGGGATGGTGTTCAAATGTGGCAACAACAACAATAGTAGAAGTCGGCGAATTGCCACCACCTATTGCAACAATGGAATTTGAAACCCTTACACGGCCTTGAGATGATGAAGGAGGCGAGCCATTTATCCCATAAAGCACAGAGCTTCGATCGACCCAAAGTGACCGACGATTCTGAGTCCCTATCAAGCCCAAATGAGGAAGTGGAATTTGAACTATTAGACACGAGGCCACCCAGTGCGAGTTCGTCTATGGGTACTGACTATGGAGCAGAGCAGATAAATGGCTAACAACACAAGAATGAGGATGTGCAATATTTCCAGATTCGGTGAGATTGTATATTATTGTAAATTAGTAAATAAGGAAGGCCAATAGACATTGGGAAGTGAATCCAAATAGTCTCACCTCCATGTATAAGTACACACGCAATCTCCATCTAATTCATCTTCAGTTTTGCGGAGTTACCTCCTAGCCTGACATGATATCAGAGCCAGTCCCTTTTTTGGCATTCCTACTCTTGGTGTAACTCCCTCCTGACTATGTTCTGCATATTTGCAAACTATCATTGTGCATTCAGATTTTTTACTGCTCCTTTTGCATTTAGTTTTTTTTGTTGCATTATAGTTTCTCCTGGTAGAAGTGCTCCTTCTGCAATTCTGAAAATTCTGCTTCTGCATACCACTGTGCAAATTCAACTCAATTTTTTTCACAGCTCGCTCACTCCCCTCACGCTGCCTCTCGGCTCCATTCCCTCATGCACTCCTGTGCTCACTCTGTTCACTCTCCCCGGCCCCTCCCATTCCCTCCCTGTTGAGATTCAACAAGATGATGATCCTAGTGAAAATTAAGCACCTTCACTAGGTGGGGCCCGCAGGCTATTTTTAGGTGTATGTGTATTTTTAGAATGGTGAGCATATTTTGTTTATAGCGAGAGTCTATTTATATATGGTTGAGAAAATTATATTTATAGACGAGATTATATTTTTAGATGCATGGGCGAAGTCTATTTATAGATCGCATGTCTAAAAATAGATTGGATGTCAATTATTATTAACCCTTAATAATAATTAGACAATAAATAATAATCTATTCTCTTGAAGCACTTGATTTCAGTTAACTGATGTGGCAAATCAATTCACTGAAGGAATTACGAGTTCTAAGGTTGGTTGGTGGAACATGCAGAGTGGACTTCGTTGTAATTGAGTGATACAAAGTTGTAACAGAGTTGGATGTGTAGTGATGTGAGTTGTTATTTAGTTTAACTCAGTTAAGTGATTTAAACTCAGTTGTAACTAGTTGTAACTAAAGATACACTAGTGAGAGATCAGTGAATTTAATATTAAATTAATTCACATGGAGTGATCTCACTTTCAATTGAAGAAATACTACTGTTAACTACATGCATGTGAGATCCGGTGGAGACCCAGTTGAGAGATAGGTGAAAGGGGTTGTTTGACTATCAGTTGTGACTATAGTGGTGCATTCAATGCAACTACACACACATTGGAGATGCTAATCAGGATTGCGCAGTAAAGGAAAGGCAAGATCGAATTCATTCAGGGATCTTCATCAGCAGGGATTGCGCAGTGGAGGCAGGCTGTCAAGAGGTAGTATATTGGTGCATGTTTATGCAAATTTTTGTATGACAGTGTGAAACAATTGTATACTGTACTGAGAGCTCTTGGAGTATATTTTTGTATGAGATTGTTTCATGATCCATGATATACATAATATATGATAGTTGGGGTTTTTAGCTTTAAGCTTTCTTGGTAAAAACATCTGTGTTATGTGCGATTGATTTTTATTCATGTGTTTGCAATTGCCGATTAAATTTCCGCAAAGAATTAAATAGAAGGATTATGTATTTAACAGTGGATATAATATATTAGATCAAGAGAGTCTGGTAATACATCACAATATTAATAAATTTCTACACTCTCGTCGCCTCCCCGTCGCCTGATCTCCCCACCCCCTCACCACTCTCACCACCCCCTCCCTCACTCCCCAACCCGCTCACCTCACGTCCCTCCCCCTCTCCTCCCACGCGTCCCTCGTCCCTCCCTTCCCATCCCCTCGTCGCTCTCCCCAGCCCCTCCCTCACACTTAGTCACTCTCCCCAACCCACTCACCTCACATACCTCCCCCTCTCCTTCCATGAATCCCCCGTCCCTCCCCTCACGTCCCTCCTCCTCTCCTCCCACACATACCCCGACCCTCGTCACTCTCCCCATCCCCTCCCTCGCACTCAGTCACTCTCCCCCCCCCTCTCCTCCCATGCATCCCCCGTCCCTCCCATCACATCCCTCCCCCTCTCCTCCCACGCAGACCCCGACCCTCGTCGCTCTCCCCACCCCCTCCCTCACACTCAGTCACTCTCCCCTCGCCCCCATCCCTCCCCTCCCATCTGCCTCCCTCCCCTCCATCAGCCTCCTCTACATTTTTTTTACAGCTTGGCCTCCCTCCAAAACACATTTTTTCTTACAGTTTGACCTCCCCCCAAAATGCCTCCCCCCAGTAAATACCTCCCCCAGTGGATACCTCCCTCAGTAAATACCTTCCCTAGTGAATACCTTCCCCAGTAAATACCTTCCCCAAATAAACCCTCCCTCAGATAATGCCTTTGTTTTTTTTCCCAATTTTTTTTTTTTTTTTGGAAGTGCAGAATTGAGTTTTTTTTACTGTGGCAGCAAAGTGATTTTTTTTTCAAAAAAAATCATTCTCTCATATCTATTGTGGGATTTGTTCTCTCCGGAAAGGAGAACTATCCAGAATGGTCTCGGAAAATCAAGCACAATCTCATTTTTAATGAGTTGTGGAGAGGAATTTGTGAAGGAGAAGGAGACCATCCACCAACAAAGCCCACTTCAGACAAGGAGATCTCCATTTGGGAAAACAAGAACTGCAAGGCCTATGCCTTGATTGCAACTTCCGTAAATGAAGAGATGAGTCACCATATTACACCGTTTTCAAATGCCTATGAAGCCCAGAGCAAACTAAAATAACTCTATGACTCACATTCAAAACTTGAAATTGTTTAATTAATGATTAAGATGTTCAGCCTTGAATTGAAAAATGATGACCCTCTTGCTTTAGCTTCAGAAGTAAGATCTATCATGCATGACATTAAGAATATCGGTGTAGAAGTTGACATACCTCTCATAACATATGTTAAGGCATTGTATCCCACTTACTCACATTACCTTGAGTCATTGCAAGCAAGTGGAAACCTCATGAAAATCACCTTTGATTCCCTTGAGAAAAAGTTTGCAAAAAGAGAGAAGGATTTTGGAAAGATGACAACCCCTCTGTCTTTTGAAGAGGCTATATGTTTTGCACATAGAGAAAAGAGTCACGCTCAAGATTCTGCTAGAGGAAAAGGTGGCCGAAGAGGAAGAGGAAGAAGAAATTTCAGAGGAAGGGGGGGTAGACAAACTCAAACTGAAAAATATGATCTTCATTGCATACGCTGCAATAAATACTGGCATGATGCATCTACATGTAACCTGTCGTGGGATAAAATTGAGCTGAAAATAAATCAAGAAAAAGGTAAAACTCATGACAGATACAAGGGTAAAGCACATGAATCCTCTCATTATGTTGTAGCACATTGTAACAATGGAGTAAATGAAGACTTGTTTGATGTTTCATTTACTTCTTGGAGAAATGATTGGTTGCTAGATTCAGGAGAAACATGTCACATGACGTTTAGAAAAGATTTTTTTGAAGAATTTACTGAAAAAATTGATGGAGAACTATACTTCGTAGATAAATCCAAACTCAAGCCATCAGGGCTTGGAACAATCACGCTTAAGTTGCCTGGTCTTCTAGATCATCTTCTACATGAGGTTCTATACCTCCCTGAGTTGAGGAGAAACTTGTTGTCCTTGGTCCACATCCACTAGCAAGGACACTCCATTCACATGTTTTATGGTAAGGATGAGGTCAGAAAAGCATCAGATCGCTCACTTTTCATAGAGGGAATAGAATAAGGAAGACTCCTCAAGCTGCAAGGTTCCTTTGCTCATGCAAAAAACTTTGCATTCAATTCATATCATGATGAAGGTACATTCCCATCAAGTATTTTATGGCATGCTATTTTTGGGCACTTAAACTATGACAACCTTCGATTGTTGAAGAAAAATGGTGTTATTGGATTGCCTACAATTCCTAGGAAACTTAAGTAATGTGATGCTTGTATTCTAGGAAAGCATAGCAAACAACCATTTCATGATTCACATTCCAGAGCACATAGAAAACTTGAGCTTATTCATTCAGGTTTATGTGGCCCCATGTATGTTTCTTCTGCAAATGGAAATAAATATATGACGACATTTATTGATGATTACACTAGAATGTGTTGGGTTTACTTATTGAAGAACAAATCTGATGCTTTTCAAACATTCAAAAATTTTCTACATGGATTGAAAATAATTTTTTAAACTCATATTGACTCTTTGCGTACTGATAATAGAAAATAACGTACGGTTAAAACTAATTTGAGGGTATCTTCATCAACATGGGATCAAACATAAAAAAACGATTGTCCTATAATCCCCAACGAACGGTGTAGCTGAAAGAATGAACACAGCAATTTTAAATATGATTGGCTCACAGTGATGTTAAGAATCTAAAATTGATGTTTTGGTGCAAAATTATAATTCTCTATGTTTTGTGTACATAAAATAGTGTACTTAGAATAAATAGAAACAAAATCCTTATGAAATATGCTTGTGCTTATTCCTTGATACGCTGTTTAAAGGTCTTGGTTCCTGATAACAGCACTGATACCTAAGGTATAAAGGAATAAACTTGGTGCTAGAAGTCGAAAATGTATCTTCTTGGGGTATTCCAATACCTCCAAAGGATATTGTCTCTATGATTAAGTCAATAAGAAGTTTGTAGTAGCAAGAGATGTCATATTCCTTGAATCTTCCAAGACTGAAAATGTTGTTGAGCAGCAACTTGATCGCCTGGATAGATTCACACATACAAAGTCTTTTAAAAAATTTGATAATGAGATTCCACATATTGAAGGGGCGATTCCTATACTGAATCTGTTAGGTCCTCGTAGTTTTTGCAGATTGGAAATGACCAAAAATACAAGGGTAACATCAAACCAATCTTTGGAGTCCTAGGACCTTGCCTTCCTGGACTCAGAGAGGGCTCTCTCTGTGCTTATGTAAATGATTTAACTTGTTTGATTTTAGGCTAGTTATAGGGATTAGGGTTTTCTTGTTTGTTTGTTTGGTTGGATAGTTTTTCAAGAAGAATAGGTAGATTAAGAGAGGATCAATCCATTGGGCTATGGAGTCTGCAAAGATTTCAAAGAGTGCAAAAATAGTTCAAGGGTGTTTCATAGGGCAAGTAAACAGGGCCAAATGGATCTAAGTAGGTTTTGAGTGAGTGAAATGAACATGGAGGAGTGAATATAGCAGTTAAGGGGCAATCAAGGATCCTTTAACAAACTAATAACAAGGAAAAGCTTTCAACATGATTAGCATAGTAAAAAATTGAAGAGAAATGAAGGATTCTTCAACCAAACAATACTAAGCAAACCTTAGAGCAACATATGAGTAAACTTAGAGAGCTGTTAAGTATTCTCTAAAACTTACTTGCAAACAATTAGATTTTTAACATAACATCTCAGTAGAAATAAAGAGCACTGAAGAATTCATTAGTTAAACTTTAAGGGAGAAAACATAAAAATCAAAGGATGCAGACAAAGAAGGGTGCCAAAAAAACATATTCTACTCTAAGATTTCTATCCCATGATAAAAGAAACATAATGAGAACTGAAGAAAACATGTACAAAGGTGGAATACATCACCATTCAATAAAGCTTTATGAATCCTAAGAAATAGCTCAATCCACAACTGCTCAGTCCAAAGCCATCACAAGACACCAAAGCTAATTTCACAAATAAACTCAGAGTCTATTTCATATTATGCTCAGCAACCAACCAAAAAAATAAAATAAGACCTCCCTGCTCTATTTATCTAACAAAGGAGGACCAAAACCCTAATTAGGGTTTTGGAAACCATAAATACACCATAAATGTCATTTATGTCCAAAGAGGCCATGCAAGGCCCAAGGCACATAATATCTATTACAATAAATGAAAGATAACTCAAAATTAACTCCTCAACCAACTTTGGAGTTATTTTCCCAAAAAAAACATTAAGATATCCTTCAGTGTCTTATGTTGACTTTTTTGCAAAAACGCAACAGAGAGGTCCAAGTGCACGCCTGCGCCAAAAAACTGAGTCATCTTGCAACCAAGTTTTAAAGGCCTTCCTGATGTCGGAATGGGCTCCATGATGGCTCGTTGGAAAGCCTGTTGAGTCTACTTTCCAAAAGTGTGCTTGGTTTTCTGATTGGGCCTCATTTTCCTATCCAAAAATCAAAACTACCAAGGCTGGTAAAGGCGCAGCGCCAACGCTGAAAACATGGTAGAAAGGTGAAATTTCAGGTGTTTTTGACCCTTTTGGAGGACCATATCAACTCCAAATGACCTAAAATTTTGTGAGCATGCTGTACTTGACCTGAAAAATAAAAAAAATGTAAACTATTTCTCTTGAGGATGCCCTGAGAAAAATCATAGCGCCAAGGGTGTTGCGCCTTTGGCCCTTTAAATTAGCAAAACCTCAAATTTTCCAAAAAGTTACCAAAATTTAGATTTGCCTTGCTTTTTATGTTTGGGATGCTTGCATGGAAGCATCAACAAGAAGGTTAATTTTTTCTTGATTTTTTTCCTCCTTGAGGGCTTGAACTTTGGTAAGGGCTCTTTTGAGCTTGACCCTTGCAATTTGATTTCTAAATGCATAGTGCTTGGTCATCTTTTTCTGTAGGCCAAGGTCCCTTTGTTTCTTCTTTAGCTGATTTTTTTCATCCTTATAATACTCAATGGCATACTTCGCCATGCCAAGCTTTCTTTGTAGGTCTCTAATCTGAGCATCCTTGATTTGGAGCAAGCTGCTAGTGGTCCTTTCTTCATCTTCATTTTCACTGTCAAGGTCAATGAATTCAAATTTTTGTTTAGTTTCATGATTACCTTTCTTATCTCCAATAGTGACCTTTTCCTTGCATTTTTCAAGCTTATTTGTTGATGAGGAAGGCATGTCCCCTTGCATTTTAGAGGCAGAAAACACATGCCTTTCTCCTCTTTGGTATGTCAAAGGAAGAGGTTCAATATTATTTACCTCAGTGCCATGAAACTCACTGTGTTCCATATCATCATTGCCTTTGTCAACACTATGAGTCTCACTGTCTTTTACACTGCTCTATGAACCATCATCATTTTCACTGTGAGCCTCACTGTTTTTGTTGTCCTCATGGCCATCATGGCTGTCACTGCCTCCCTCATTACTACTACTTTCATCATTGTTGTGATTTTCACTGTTATCATCAACCTCTTCACTATTATCATCAACTTCACTGAAATTTTGGTCCTTGGGGTCATTGCTGTCATTAGCATCATCATCTGTCTCTTTGTCACTTTCTTCATTTATATCCGTATTGCCTTCTGCCTCTTCATCCCTAACATCATCATTTGTTTCTACATCATAGTTTTATGCATCATTGCCATTATCATCACTAGGAGCCTCACTATTTTCATTGTCATGATCTTTGTTGTCTTCTTCATCATTGGTTTCTTCATCTTCATTGACATCTATCTCCATGTCTTCTTGACCACTTTCTTCATTTGTGTCCTCACTGTTTTCTTCCTCTTTACTGTCCTCTTCTTCATTATTTCTTGATTGATCATTACCCTCTCCTTCATGGTCACTTGATTGTTCATTTTAATTTCCTTCATTGTCTGATGCATTAGGAGAGGGTGAGGAAGGAGGATTGTCTTGAGGTGAAGGAACATGTGTAGATGGTGAAACATGCTCATCAGGAGATGATGGAGGAGAAAGGACAGGAGGATGAGATGATGAGGGTACATTGTGCTGAGGATGGGGTTGTGGGCTTGTGAAGACCTCCCATGGAATTCCCTTTTGCTCCAGTTGATGCAACACAACCATCTTAATCAAGGAGTGATGAAATAAACTTTGCATCTGCTATGAAGGGTCTCTCTTTTGCACAATATAAGACATATTTCCAATACTCCTGTAGAGATAGTAGGGAAAATGTAGCATCTTAACCCTAGTGAAGTGCATGAGCAATCTGATATGATAGGAATACAACCTACAAAACCTCCCCTCACATGTAAAATATTTCATGATGACCCTCATCAAGGGTGCATACCTCTCCAGCAAATGTGAGAAAGGGAAGATAGATTTGCAGTTTTCTTTGTATCTGGGTTTAAGGAATGGATCATAGTGGCTTATGTCCAAGCTGGCCCGTTTGAACCACTTTTCACCAACACTAGGTATCCTAGTGGCAATAACAATGGCATCTTATCACAGCTCAAAGTCTACCCTTGCAATATTTACTTGTTTCTCATGCAAGTTGAGGGTGAACAGCCTAGTGAGCCCAGGATGGCTTTGTACCTATTGAACTCTTTCACAAAAGTGAAAACACCCCACATTTTGGAAACATGTGACAGTCATAGGAGAGGCATTAAGCTCCATTGTGTCTTGAGACTCAAACCTATTAATCCTCCCTCCCCTGTGCTAATGTCTCCTTGGCACTGGGCTTCCCTCACCAGTGTCACTGTTACCCTACCCTAACATCTTGATCACTGTTGCTTTGTAAAAAAAAACCCTAACTCTATTTTATGAAATGATATGGAGAGGTGATGGAATGGTGGTAAGAAGGCAACTTTTTACAAGTGAGGGATGAGTGAATGAAGGAGAGGCAAAACCCGGGTGAATGACCAATTTTTTAGCAATACAACTCTATGTGTGTTTTCAGTATGTAGATGAAGGAGTGTCTTGAACATTGATGTTTTTTAGCATGAACTTAGGTTTTTTCCTCTTTAGGGTTTTCAATTTCTCCCAACTTCACACCATAAAAATGTATTGAGGGAGGTAAGAACATCCACTTACCAATAAAATATTCTTTGAAGACCCTTGATGGTAGCTTGGAGGTGTTCCTGAGGCAATTTGAGGGTTTGAACTGGTGTAGAGGCCCTCCTGTCCAAACGCACAATGCGTGCACGTGTTGTCGGGTCTGCTGGGTGCGCAGTGCCTACCGGGCCTGTCGGGTCTCTTTTTTCTAAACGCGCAATGTTGGCCGGTGAACGAGGTGTCAGGTCTCTGAACGTGTTGTTGTGTGGCTGAACACGCAATGGTCGACAAAGGTGCAACTTCTGAGTGTTTCTGCCTGAGCCTGTCGGGTCTTCTGGGTGAATGCGCAACATAGAACAATTTTACACGGCAAAAACCTCCAAAGGTGCAGCGCCCGACTCTGAACGCACAGCACCGGGTAGACTTGCCCAAATTCGACTCAAAAAACTACAGTTTCTCTCATGGATGCCTTTGATGATTTTTGCAAGCAATCAATGATTTGCTGAAGGGTGGAGAGGACCTTATATAGCCTTTGAACTTTTAATTTAACCATGAAACCCACTTTTCTAATGTTTGTCAAGCCTTTGTCACTTTCACTGATATTTTATTTTACCTTTTTGCTGCAGGTGGCTTAAAAAATTTAAATGGCCTTTTCCCCTTTTCTCTTTGAGGTGACACCTTCAAAAACTGTCCTCTGACATGCACTATGAATTCAAACTAATGCCCCTTTACCTTCTTTGGTCACTGCTGATTTGTAAGAGCCTTTTCAAAATACTGACTTGGTTTTCTCTTGCTCCTTGGATCATGACAAATTTACCTTTGACAATTTTTTAGAGAGGGCTGCACACAGTGGTATTTTCAAGGCTGTGTTTTTCAATATTATTTTCAACTTGTCATTCTCACACTTTCTCACTAACAACCTTACAATGTTTGTATGCAGGTTGGCTGAAATGGTGAATTTGACCCCTTCTGTAATGCTGGGGCTTGATGGGTTTTCTTTTGGCACCTTTGAGACTGAAACACAAGGGAAGACCTTCACAAAACTCTTTTTCCAATACCATGGGTTTTAAACAATGCCTTTCACCTCCTTAGGCCACTTTTGATTTGTAGGCCTGAATTTATAATTTGAAATTTGCCCATTGATACTCTTCACCTCCTTGTTCTACAGATTTTGTTTGAGTCACATGATTGACTGTGCTTTGGCTTGTTTATGTCCTTCGACACTTTCACTCAACAAGTGTCATGAAAACCTTGAAGTGAATCTTCCCCTCTGATCTTTGAAACATGATAAATTCACTTTGACACCTTAGGCACTTACACAGTGGCAGTATCTTCAAAAATTCTTTGTTCTTACCTTGGAGCTCATACCATTTTTTTCTATCTTTTGACCATTGAGTGTAAATGATTGAAATGAGATCTTGACCCTCCTTTATTTGATTTTCTGGATTGGATCCTTGCTTGGCACACTGCTGGCCCAATCAAGCCTAGAAACCCTTATTATTCTTGAACACAAAATGATCCCTCTTTCTGTGGTGTGAATGTATTTATTTATGAGCAGGCCTCTCACCTCACGAAATTTCTACTGATAGTCATTTCAACACTCCCGCAGAAAATGTCAAAATGCATAGTTACCCTTTGCAGAACTTGAACTTGATAAGGTGGTCTTCTTAGGATATTTTCTGATCTGTCTTGGACAACCATGTGCTGATCCTCTTTTACATTAGAGCTAGCTTCTAGCACAGGAAAAGTAGTGCTTAAAACACCAAGGATGACCCTACAACCTATGAAACCCTAATGACCTAGTGGGAAGACCCTTTGACCTGGTTTTTAACCGAAACTTGGTTTGGGGTCTTTAAGTGTTAAAACAAAGTTTTTGGCAAATTGATGTATTGAATATCCAAAATCCAATGTACTTGATTTATCTAAAGATCCTACAGAGATAGTTTTTAGACCATCAATTCTTGAGGAACCTGGTGAACATGGGAAAGAATAGGATGTTTGGTAACCCTAGATGGAAAGTGGAGGGGTGAGGCAAGGGAAAAACATAGTACTGAGGTTATAGGTGGGAAGATAGGATATATATGAGTGGCATCAGCCCATAAGTGGTCTTTTTAGGAATGGTAGGTTAACCATGGAATGGAAAAATAGTAAAATAGTGAAAATTTTGGTATAAGGATAATGAAGGCAGTGAGATTTCTAAAACTCACAATATTCAGGAATCTTGTTTTTAGAAATCTAGAACTGATATTTAGTCATCTACAGATAGTAAAAATTACCGATGACTAACAGAATCAATCTGTGGAATCATCTTCTGAAGCACTCTCTCCCCCACATGAAGAACCAACCACGGATGAAACCTTGAACAATGTGATTGACAGAATTGAGAGATTGAATCTTGATCCAATTCCAATTCAGTAAAATGAGCAGCCTAGGCCATTTTATAAAGGTCCCCCAAAATGGCTGACAAAGACACTAGAAAATGTTCTTCCTGATGAGGTTGGAAAGAAAGGAACAAGAAGTTCCACTGGACAAAATGGAGGTGACATAGATAATTCTGATTCACCTATTGATATGGATATTTCTTATAACTACGAATTGAATTTGTCTACAGATCATGAACCAACTTCCTTCAAAGAAGCCACTTCTCTGTTGAATGGAATGAAGCGATGAAAAAGGAGTATGATGCCTTGATAAAGAATGGCACTTGGAAGCTGGTTGATCCTCCTTTGGGAACCAAACCAATTGGCTGCAAGTGGGTCTACAACAACAAGTACAAAGCATATGGCTCACTTGAAAAGCACACAGCCAAGCTTGTGGCAAAAGGTTTTGCACAAAAAAAAGGGGTCAATTATGAAGAAAATTTTTCCCCCACAGCAAAATGGGCCACCATCCGGACACTATTTTCCCTAGCAGCTCATAAGGGATGGAAAGTGCATTAGACGGATGTAAAAACCGCCTTTTTGAATGGAGATCTAAAGGAGAAGGTTTTTATGTCCCAGCCAGAAGGATTTTTTGTGAAGGACCAAGAACACAAAGTATGCAAAATTATAAAATCCTTGTATGGCCTCAAGCAAGCACCACGAGCCTGGTATGAGAAATTAACTGAGCATCTTCTGAAACTTGACTTCAAACATTTTGATCTTGATGATGCAACTTTGTTTGTTAAGAAATTTGGAAAAACAATTGTATATCTTATGGTGTATGCAGATGATCTTTTGATGACAGGGAACAATGAGAGTTATATTGCATCCATAAAGAAATAATTGAAGAAAGGTTTTGAAATGATTGATTTGGGCTATGTTCACTACTATCTGGGTATTAAAGTAACTCAACATCCTAAATTTATATTCCTTTCTCAAAATAAGTACATTGGAGATCTTTTGAAAAAGTTTGGCATGGATGAATGCAATCCCTTAACCACTCTAATGGAACAAAACTTGAAGCTCACATCCATTCAAGGGAAGGAATTCGAGGATGCAACGAAGTATAGACAACTTGTAGGAAGTCTTATCTACCTAACTACCACCAGACCAGACATCTCATTTGTTGTTGGAATCCTCTCTAGGTTTATGAAAAAACCTTGTGAAGGACATTGGTCTACTACAAAAAAAGTTCTAAAGTACTTGAAGGGGACTTAAGACTTTGGAATCAAATATACACAGGTGGGTGACTTCATCTTGATCGGATACTCTGATTCATTGATGGGGACAAACAAACTCGGGTATCTACTTCAGGTTATACCATGAGTCTTGGATCAAGAGTTGTCTCATGGAGATCACATAAACAGAGTGCGGTTCCGATAGATTCCACAATAGGGTAGAATAACATGTAGTGGCAATTTGAGCTTATGAAAGGAAATTGTGTGGCTCAGGAAAATTCTAGAAGATTCGTAGATGAAACAAATGCATTCAACTCCACTCATGATCGACAACTCTTCTGTAATAAACTTGGCCAAGAACCCAAAGTTCCATGATCAAACAAAGCACATCAATACAAAATACCATTTGATTCGACATGATGTTGAGGCCAAAACTATCCATCTATGTCATTGTTCCACAAATGAGCAGACTGCAAACATCTTCACCAAAGCTCTTGGAAGAGAAAATTTTGAAAAGTTCAGAACGATGCTTGGACTCACCAACATCCCTTCAGATTAAAGGGGGGAATGTTGACACCTAATCCTAAGGGATTGGGTGAGATTGTATATTATTATAAATTAGTAAATAAGGAAGGCCAAGAGACATTGGGAAGTGAATCCCAATAGTATCACCTCCATTTATAAGTACACACACAATCTCCATCTAATTCATCTTCAGTTTTGTAGAGTTACCTCCTAGCCTGACATATTCCAATAGCATTATGTGCAGGGAGATGTTGCACACTTGTCTCAGTTTCCAAAGAAAATACCGCACTCACACAACCTTAACACATCCCCCCAACATGAACCCAAATAAACTAAAACAAAGAAAGAAGATGTGGTTTAACAGAACCAAGTAATCTACCAGAGCGGTTCAGAGCAATAGGCGAGGGTCAAATCCATCAAAGGATCGGGGTGGACTCATAGCTTTTACCTAGCCTTAAAAAATTGAACTCAACAAACTAAAACAAAGACAGGCAGATCAACTGACCCGAGAATCTGCCAAAGCGTTTCAGTGCTAAGGACCATTTAACAATACTAACAGAAACCATATAATAACCTTCACACAATGCTAGCCCCAAGACCAACCAGAGACCTAAAAAAGCCTTTCTTTTGCTATCACAGCCAAGAACTTCATCAAATACTCACCTTTTTTTTCCATGTCCATGATGATGGCCATCTATGCACAATCTCTTGGTTCTGCAGATTTCTTCTCAAGATCTCCTCACTCAGAAAAATGTATCAATATCCATTCTTCAGATTCTCAATATCAATGAAACTGTTAATGGGCATGAGCATCTAAAAGATCAAAGGCTACTTATCAATGTGTTTATACATTCAAAAATGCATTTCAAATAAATAAAAATAGTAATTTTACCCATGCTAAAAATGATAAAAGCATTAAAATAGTTAAACTTAATGTGAAAATTGAAATGAGTTTAAAAAAAATTGTTAAAAAACTCAATATAACTCTAATTCAATGTTTCACAAATTTAGGTTCAACATTTTACAAGTATAAAACCAATGTTCTCTTTGATGTAAATTTTTATATTGAATATCATTGTAACATAGCTACACCAAATTTGTGAGCTATTGTTTGACTACTAAAGTGTTTATTGACTATACATACACTCCCTCATTTGGATTTGTGATCTCTTACGATGAAGCACATTCTGTTAACCATTAGATCCACTCAAATCACATTCTCTTAATCATTACACCCACTCAATTTTTACAAGCCTATAAATATATGATTATTTGTACAATACTAAATAAAATTTAATTTAAGCAACATAAGTTATAACATTTTTTTTATTCTATGTAAAAATACATATAAATACAATGTCTTCTATAGTTTAATATTAATTTTAACAAATAATTAAATAGAAAATTAACTAAAATGTAAGAATATAAGCTCACACTTAGACTTAAGTGAATGATTATCACTTATTACAAAACTTAGTAGACATTAATTTGAGAAGCTACAAATCACAAATGTTAATTTTTCAATTCCTAATCTTTCTTTATAATCAAAGTGAATTATGAAAAATATTAAAATATGACAACAACAAAATGTAAAAACCAAAATTTACCAAGGTAAATATTTGGTGGTTAGATTAACAGTGTTGGTTTACAAAACCAATGATAGTTTTTTAACTATGACTAATTCATTTTATCACTAAAGCCCAAGAGTTGAAGGGAATGTAAGCCTAACTATAGATCCTTTTCAATAAATAAAATACCTTACCTTGTCTCATGGAGTTTTCCAGGTAAACTGTCAGGGTTTTACCACGTAAATTTCATATATTGTATGTTATTTCAAATTGTGTTTCATTGTTTCTTTGTTCATGTTAATATTATTTACAGAATTTGAAAAACAAGTGGTATTAGAGCCACAGTAAGAAGAATCTTAGGAATTCATGTTGAAGTCTATATTCTATTCAGATTTTTGTTTGTAGGTCCATTACACATAACTGGAGGAAGAGATGAGCCACAAGAGAAGTCTATGTGACCAATGCAAAAAGTATATTCAAGTGTGCAAAGGGAGAATCATTCAATAAGGAATGCATAGAGTAGCAATGATTGAGTTTGTGCGTAGAGGGGAAGCTCGAGCAAGTCGGAAGTCATTGATTGGCCTATGCAATGGAAGTTGAATAAATCGGGTGGAAGCGCACGTGTAGAGGAGATCTGATGAAGGTATGCCTGCAAAGGGAAAGTCATCAAGCAATACTAAATATCCATTAAGTGGTAAAGATACATGTGGACAGTGGTTAACCCATGGTGGGATCTGTACATAACCTATGCATAGAGTTGCACAGGAAAAGATTTGCGTGGAGGTGGAGGTTGTCATGTAGACTTAACCACACGAGAATTAATCGCACAAAAAATGTGAGAGTCATGCAGAGTTGTCACATTATCCAAGTGGGAAGAAAGAGGTAAAGTTGTGTTTGTTATGGGATAATTGCAGGAAGAGAGGTTTGTCGTCAAACTAGGTGCATAAAATCAAGCCAAAGGAAGTCATCCATATGAAGCCATTAGAGAAAAGACAAAAGTAAACCAAACCATATTTATTTGACGAAGATAAATAATAATAATAATAACTGAGCTTGGTAAATATGGGTTTGTGCATCAGAGTTTGTAAAAATATATATTTTAGAATTTCTAAATTGATATATTAAAAAAAATATCTGGAAGAAGATTGTGTGTGTAGAGAATAATGACAAAGGTGGAAAATACCAAATTCATGGTTGAAAAAATTAATTGTAAAAATAATTACGAATTATGGACACTAAAAAGGTGAGATTTGTTAGTACAAAAAGGGTTGCATTAGGCATTGGATGGAAGGAGGAAGAAACCTACACATATTACTAATGAAGAGTGGGAAGACCTAGATGTTAAGCCCTCAACACTATTTGGTTATGTCTTGCAGATGATGTTTTGTTTAACATTATCAATAAATTAAAAATAGTGGCTTATGGAGCAAGATGAAAAGTATTTATATGATGTAGTCCTTAATGGATGGTATCTATTTGAGGATGCATCTATACAATGTTAAAATAAAAGAAGGTATGAAAATTATAGATCACTTGAATGTGTTTAATACTCTTATTTTCTAGTAGGCTAGTATGGATGTTAAACTCAAAGGTGAAAATAATGCAGTTACATTATTGTGTCCATTGCATAAATCATGTGATCAATTGTGTAACTTCCATTTGCTTTAGTACAATTGAGACTCTTGAATTTGATTATATTGTTACAATGTTATTCTCTAAGGACGTGAGGAGTTTAAATCAAGTATTGAAACCTCCACACCAAAAGTAATTGTGGCTAGGGGTTGGTGCACAAGAAGAGGAGAAAAATTAGAGGCACATATATATCAAATATGAAAGGAAAGAATAAAAAATTTACATCTTGGTATTGTGACAAGACAGGGCATTTCAAGAAGGATTGTACGAAGACACAAGAATCCAAGGAAGACTCCAAAAAGGAGGAAAATCCAATTAAATGAAGTCCATGTATGATTGATGAAGTTCTGTCTATGAGTAATGTTCCTCAATACGATGAAGATTCATTGTTATATTCTAACGCTTCTCATGACTCAAAAATTTGTTTTCTTCATATGAAGCCAATGATGGTGGAATTGTTCCTATGGGAAATAACATCTCTTGTAAGACTTTTGCAGCTGGAAGTGTCAAAATTAAAATTTTTGATGGTATTATAAGGACATTAACATATGTTAGACATGTGTTTGAGCTAAAGAAGAATTTAATTTCTTTAAGATCTTTCGATTTTGGAGGTCATAAGTTTACAGGTCAAGGTGTAGCACTTAAGGTTTCCAAGGGTGATTTAGTGGTTATGAAGGCTACTATGAAAAGAAACCCTTACAAGCTATATGGAAGTACTCATATCAATAATTTAGTAATGGTATCTGAAGTGGCGGTTGAATCCATTTGTTTATGGCATCAGAGATTGGGTTATATGAGTGAAAAAAAATAAATACAGGTATTGAAAATTCACAAATTACTTCCAAATTTTAAGTCTTTAAATTTGAATTTATGAAAAAATTATATATTTGGAAAGTAGTGTAGATAGAATTTTAAAGTAGGAAGTCATATTAGTAAAAGTATTATTGATTATATCCATTATGATTTTTTGGGGCCATCCCACATAGTTTCTTTCAAGAGATCATCATATTTTGTAACATTTATAAATGATTTCTCTAGAAAAGTGTTGGTTTATGTTTTGAAAATAAAATTTGTTGTGGTTAATACATTCAAACAATTTAGACTATGGTAGAAAATAAAAATGACAAAACAATCAAATGTTTAAGAATGTATAATGAAGGTGAGTTCATTTCCTTAGAATTTGAAAAATACTACAAAAAATCTGATATTGTAAGACAAAAAATCATTATATATACTCCCCAAAAAAAATACATAGCAAAATAAAAAAACATGACTCCTACATAAAGAGCATGAAACTTACTTAGCAAAGCCAATTAGCAACAAGAGTCGTGGGTGGAAGCAATCACTATTTCTCGTTATCTTGTAAATCAATCACCATTGGTTGCAATAAGTTGTAAAACCCATGATGAGGTTTGGACAGGTCATCCCTGCAATTTTCAACTTTAATTAATTAATTTTTTTAATCTTGTAACACACTTACTTCTAACAATAAACATTATAAGTTATACCCAAAATCAAGGAAACATATCTTTGTTGGTCATGATGATGTAGTTAAGGGATATAGAGTGTGGGATCCTACTGCCCACAAAATCATCAATAACGAAGATGTGATATTTGATTAATCTTCTTTAATTAAATCATATGGTATAGAAGAAAATTTGAAAAAGAAATAGATATCGTTAAATAAGAAATTCAGTTGGAGAATCAACAATCTACATACATAAGGAACCAAGAAGAACCTTTTGATGATAAAGAAGTCATATATACTAAAGATATTCAAGAAAATGTGGAAATTCCACAACCAACACAAATAAGATCTACATGGGAGAGAAATCTTCTTAAAAGGTATATTAGTTTTACTTAATTTGTTGCCTTGGTTACTGATAACGAAGAATATTCTTTTTGTTAAGAAGTAATAGATGATATCAATAATGCCAAATGGAAGGTGGAAATTAAAGAAGAAATGTATATCTTGGAGAAAAACAAAACTTGAAACTTGATAGAACTTCCTAAAGATAGAAGTTTGTTGCATATAAATGGGTCTACAAATGGAAGAAATGCATTGATGGTAACATTTTGAAAGATATAAAGCCAAACTGGTTGCAAAATGTTTTTTTTTTTTTTTTTTTGTAAGCTTAGGTAGATCCTTCCCATTTTCTATTAATTTAAATCGAGCATCAAATATACAAAAATTAGACCTCAACCTGCCCGTAGGAAACTAGGTCTGTTGGCCATCTAAGTGCAAAGTATGTCAACCAAAACATAAACAGTCTTAATAACCTGTACAATATCTGACGATACTTAATATCTAAGTCTGGAAATACTAACATAAACAAGAAGAGCAATAGCCGCTAAAAATAAAACTATTAAGTTTAAACATGATATCCTTAATCATCCTTAAGTTTAAACTGGTTGCAAAATGTTATTATCAAATGGAAGGTATGGATTTCCATGAAATATTTTTGCTAGTTATTAAGCTTATATTTGTTCATATTGTGTTAACACTAATTGTTTTTCTTCATTTGGAGTTAGAGCAATTATATTTTAAAACAAAATTCCTACATGGATATTTGGACAAGGATACATACATGGAACAAGAAAAAGGTTTTGCTCAACATAACAAAATAATATTAGTTTGCAAGCTCAAGAAATCATTGTATGGCCTGAAGCAGTGACCCAAGCAATGGTATAAGAAGTTTGATTCCTCACGATGAGAAAGAATACTACAAGTGAGTATGACCTTTGTGAGTACTTCAAAAGTTTGAATGGTATATTCATTATCTTAGTGTTATATGTTGACTATATGCTTGTTGGAAGCAAAATCATAGAAGAGATAAATAGGTTGAATGCTCATATGGCTAGGACCTTTGATATGAAGGATATAGGAGCAACAAAACAAATCTTGTGCATTGAAATACACAGATTCAAAAAAAAAGAGATCGGGTTTTCACAACAAAAGTATAATGAAGGAGGGATTCCTTTGTGGGCTGCATTTACTCCTCAAGGTGGCTCAAATCCAGTTGTCCTTGATAGTAATAGGTGGAGAATCATCTTAACCAAGTGTGCCAAGGGGTCCCGGATGGTGACATTTCGCTATCTTCTGGACCACGCAGCTATCGAAGGAATAGCCGCGCAGTGCACAAAATTCCTTTGATGATGGTGCGTTGTCCCTTAATTGTCTTTTGAACCTTGGGAAAAATTTAATTTTTAGCCTTTCCTAATGTATTCCTTCCCTTAAAATATTTGTCTGTACCTTCTGCTTGACATGTTTAGTGTATTTTTCCTATACGATTTTCCGGTGTTAACAAGGACCACCCCCCACAAATTCTTTTGGGAGATCATCATATTTGTAACATTTATAAATGATGTCTCCAGAAAAGTGTGGGTTTATGTTTTGAAAAGAAAATTTGATGAGTTTAATACATTCAAACAATCTAGACTATGGTAGAAAATAAAAATGACAAAACAATCAAATGCTTAAGAATTGATAATGGAGGTGAGTTCAATTCTTTAGAATTTGAAAAATATTTTAAAGAAGTTGAGATTGTAAGACAAAAAACCATTGTATATACTCCTTAACAAAATGGAATATCATAACACATAAACATGAATCCTATAGAAAGAGAGTGAAGCATACTTAGCAATGCCAATTAGCAACAAGAGTTGTGGGTGGAAGTAGTCACTATTGCTTGTTATCTTGTAAATTGATCACCATTCATTGTAATAAGTTTTAAAACCCATGAAGGGGTATGGAGAGGTCATCCCTGCAATTTTCAATTTTTTTTTTTTTTTTAATGAAGCCTACACAGTTACTTCTAGAATCAACATTATAAGTTAGACCCAAAATCGAGGAAATATATCTTTGTTGATTATGATGATGCGGCTAAGGGATATATCGTGTGGGATCCTACTTCCCACAAAATCATCAATAACGAAGATGTGATATTTGATTAATCTTCTCTAATTAAATATAATTAAATCAAATGATGTAGAAGTTAATTTGAAACAGGAAGAGGTACCATTAAATAAAAAATTTGGTTGGAGACTCAACAATCTACAGAAAGAAGGAAGCAAGAAAAACCTTTTGATGAAAAATAAGCCGTAGATACTAAAGATATTCGAGAAAATGTGGAAATTCCACAACCAACACCGAGAAGATCTATATGAGAGAGAAATCCTCCCAAAAGGTATATCGGTTTTACTTCATCTATTGATTTGGTTTTTTATAACTAAGACTATTCTTGTTATCAAGAAGCAATAGACGATATCAATAATGCCAAATGGATGGTGAAAATTAAAGAAGAATGGATACCTTGGAGAAAAAAAAAACTTGGAACTTGGTAGAACTTCCTAAAGATAGAAAGGTTGTTGGATGTAAATGGGTCTACAAATGGAAGAAAGACAGTGATGGTAATGTTTTGAAAGATATAAAGCAAAACTGGATGGAAAAGGTTATTATCATATGGAAGGTATAGATTTCCATGAAATATTTTTGTTAGTTTTTAAGCTTTTATTTGTTCATATTGTGTTGGCACCAATTGGTTTTATTGATTTGTATTTAGAGAAATTATATGTTAAAACAACATTCCTACGTGGATATTAGGACGAGGATACATACATGGAACAACCATAAGGTTTTGTGAAACATAGAAAAAAAGATTAGTTTTCAACATCAAGAAATCATTGTATGGCTTAAAGCAGTGACCCAAGCAATGTTACAAGAAGTTTGATTCCTCATGGGGAGCAAAAATACTAGAAGTGAGTATGACCTTTGTGTACTTCAAAAGTTTGAATGGTATATTCATTATATTAGTGTTATATGTTGACTATATTCTTGTTGGAAGCAAAATCATGGACAAGATCAACAGGTTGAAGGCTCAAATGGCTAGGACCTTTGATATGAAGGATCTAGGAGCAAAAAAAAAAATCTTGGGAATTGAAAACATAGACTGGACAAAAAAATGATAAGATCAAGTTTTCACAACAGAAGTATGTGGAGAAAATACTTGTAAAATTTGAGACGAATAATGTGAAATATGTAAATATCCTCTTCACTTCGAATTTTAAGTTTTATTCAAGTTTATGTCCTAATAGTGAGGAAGAAAATAATTATATGTGTCATGATACTCACGCCTTAAAAATGATAAGAAACCAATAATTACAATCTTGTTTGAGGGGAAAACCTCCTTTTTACAATAAATAAAATTAACAAGATAATATTTCATTACCCTAAGACAAGGTCTCCTTAGTCTATATATAGGAGACAAAGGGTACAATTATAATAAAATGGGACCATAAGGGGTTCCAACCTACATAAAAATATAACAATAGAAATGTAATAACTCAATACCTAGGACTTAATAAGTGGGTTTTTGGTTAACATGGGGCTTATATATGGCTTAACATGTTCCTTGCCTTCAAAGAAGTGTTGTCCTCATTCACATTTTTGTTTGTGGGGCCATTACACATAGCTGGAGGAAGAGTTGAACCATGGGAGGAGTATATGTGACCAACACACATAGGATAGTTGAGTTGTTTAGAGGGAGAACCATTCAATAAGAAAAGAAATAGAGTAGAAATGATTGAGTTCGTGCACAAAGGGGAAGCTAAAGCAAGTTGAAAGTCATTGAACTGACCCATGCAGTGGAATTTGAATAAATGTTGTGGAAGCCCACATGTAGAGGATATTTGATGGAGGTATACATGTAGAGGGAAGGTCGTCAAGAAATATTAAAGATCCATTAAGTGGTACAGATCCATGTGGACAGTGGTTAGCCCATGGCGGAATCCATGAAGAAGCCTTCACCTAGAGTCTAGACAATAGAATGTCATCACTATAGAAGATCCATATACAACCTATTTGTAGAGTTTCAAAGGAAAATATTTGTGTGGAGGTGGAGGTTGTCATGTAGATTGAACCACATGAGAATTTATTGCACAACATAGGTGAGGGTCATGAAGAGTTTTCACCTTATCCAAGTGGAAAGAAAGAGGTCAAGTTGTGATCATTATGGACAATCATAGGAAGAGAGGTTTGTGGACAAACTAGGTGCATAAAATCATGACAAAGGAAGTCAACCATATGAAGCCATCAGAGCAAAGTCAGAGATAAACCAAGCCTTATATATTTGACAAAGTTATTTAAAAAAAAAAAAATCTTTGGTAAAGATGGGTTTGTGGATCACGATTTGTAAAAATATTTTTTTTAGAATTTTAGAATTGATATATTAAAAAACCAATTTGGAAGAAGATTATGTGTGTACAAAATAATGACGAAGGTTACAAATACCAAATTCAAGGTTGAAAAAAATAATTTTAAAAATAATTACAAATTATGGACACTAAAAATATGAGATTTGTTAGTACAACTAGGGTTGCATTAGGCATTGGATGGAAGGATGAAGAAACCTAAACATATGAATGTTGAAGAGTGGGAAGAACTAGATGTGAGAGCCCACACCATTATTTGGTTATGTCTTACAAATGATTTTTTGTTTAAAATTACCAAAAAAATAACAAAAACGAGCTTATGGAGAAAGATGGAAAGCCTTTATATGATGTAGTCCTTGATGAATGGGATATACTTGAAGAGGCATCTAAGCAGTCTTAAAATAAAAGAAGTTATGAAATTTGCAAATCATTTTAATGTGTTTAATACTCTTATTTTCTATTTGAGTAGTATGGATGTTAAAATCAATGGTGCATATAATATAGTTTCATTATTGTGTCCAATGCCTAAATAATGTGATCAATTTTGTAACTTTTATTGGCTTTAGTACAATTGAGACTCTTGAATTTCATTATGTTGTTAGAGTGTTATTATCTAAGAAGGTGAGGAGGTAATCAAGTATTGAAGCCTCCACACCAAAAGTGATGGTGGCTAGGTGTTTCTCCATAAAAAGAGGAGAAAAGTTAGAGGTACATCTATATAAAAAAAGAAAGGCAAGAATAACAAACTTAGATGTTGGTACTATAACAAGACAAGGAATCTCAAGAAGGATTGCTAGAAGAGACATGAATCTAAGGAGGAATCCAAAAAGGAGGAAAATCTAGTTGAATCAGGTCCAAGTATGATTGATGAAGTTTTGTCTAGTAGTTATGTTCCTCAATACGATGAAGATTGGTTTTTATATTCTGATGCTTCTCGTCACATATAAATTGGATTTCTTCATTTGAAGCAATTGATAGTGGAATTCTTCTTATGGGAAATAACATCTCTTGTAAGACTGTTGGGGTTGGAGGTGTCAAAATTAAAATGTTTGATGGTATTATAAGGACATTAAAATATGTTACACATATTTTTGAGCTAAAGAAGAATTTAATTTCTTTGGGAGCTTTGGATTTTGTAGGTCATAAGTTTATAGGTCAAGGTGTAGCACTTAAGGTGTCCAAGGACGGTTTAGTTGTTATGAAGGCTAATATGACAAGAAACCTTTACAAACTCTATTGAAGTACTTAGATCAATGAAGCAACAATGGTATCTGAAGAGGCGATTAAGTCCACTTGTTTATGGCATCAACGATTAGGTCATATGAGTGAAAAAATAAATACAAGGATTGACATATCACAAATTACTTCCAAATTTAAAGTCTCTAAATTTGAATTTTTGCAAAAATTATATATTTTGAAAGTAGTGTAGATATAATTTTAAAGTAGGAATTCATGTTAGTAAAATTATTATTAATTATATCCATTCTGATGTTTGGGGGCCATCCCCCAAAGTTTTTTTCAGGAGATCATCATTTTTTGTAACATTTATAAATGATTTATCTAGAAAAGTGTGGGTTTATGTTTTGAAAAGAAAAATCGATGTGTTTACTACATTAAAACAATTTATACTATGGTAGAAAATACAAATGAAAAAAAATAAAATTCTTAAGAATGGATAATGGAGGTGAGTTCACTTCTTTATAATTTGAAAAATATTACAAAGAAGTTGAGATTTAAAGACACAAAATCATTATATATTGTTAGGTCCCTATATTACTAGTATAGTCCCTTATTGTTGTTAGTGTAACCCCCTTATTGTTATTATTGTACCCCTGTAACCCCCATATTGTTATTATTGTGCCCTTAAATTATTATTGTTAGGTCAGCTAGGATTACATTGTGCCCCCATGGACTCCTATATATAGAAAGGAGCTTTTGTAATTAGTATCATCCAAGAATTTTTCATTCATGTAATGTATTGGAGGTTGCCCCCTCGAAGTGGCTTATTTCTAAGGTGTTGATATCTCTTTTCTTCTATTTTTGGAGCTGGTTTCATAACATTTGGTATCAGAGCTTTGGATTCTAGGGTTTTGCTGCTCCAAACAGGTCATCGTGGAATTTTTGCTATAATTTTTTTTCTCCAAAGGTTCAGAAGATGAAATATTTAGAGTGCGAAGCCGAAATCCTGAGGAACATCGTCGCAACATTTCAAAGCTTGGTTCGCAACATTTTCGGAGATATGATCTGTGGAAGTTAGGGCTTTTTGCAGGCTCCTGAATTTCAATTAAAAAGGTCATCGCGGAATTTTAGCTATAAATTTTTTTATACGAAGGTTCATAAGCTGAAAGTTTTAGAGAGCGAAGTTTAAATCCTAAGGAACATCGTTGCAAAATTTCAGAGCTTGGTTCGCAATATTTTTGGAGATATGATATGTGGAAGTTAGGTCTTTTTCAGGCTCCTGAATTTCATCTCAAAGAGGTGATCGTGGGAAAATATTCATAACTCTCTCTCTAAGCATTAGATTGGAATTCTGTAAAAAGTAACTGGAAGTACACGTAATCTATTTTCCTTTCTATAAATTTCAAAGCCAAAGGAGCAAACTGTGATACGTGGTAAGTCGTACAAGTTCGCTCTACTGAACTAGTCCATAATTAGGTCATTGTGGGAGATTGGACATAAATTTTCCTTGAAGAATCCAAATCAAGTCAGACCTGTGGAATTTGAAAGAAGCTTCAGAGGAATACTACAGGGCTGAATTTCAGATATTGAGGATCTGCAAGTATAGAGATAAGTCAATTTCAATATTGAGCTCCTCAAAAGCAAGTAAAAGGTGTGTATTGTTTTTTTCCCGAATTGCATAAGCCTTGTCTGAAGAATAAAGTTGAATTGATTCCAAGGGCATATTGTAGAATAGATATTCATATTGGGTTCTAAAATGGGCCCTAAAAAGAATTCAACACCCATTAAGCCTTTAGAAGGCTCTACTATGACTCATGAAGACGAAGAATGGCAACATGACATATCAAAATTACAAGAGAAAGCGCAAAAAATTTCGCTCTCGCAAAGAGCAACAAAAAATGACATGGAAGTTTTGAAGAAAGACATGGAATCTAAGATGGATGGTTTGAAGAATGACATGGAAGCTAAGATGGATGGCATGGAAGCTAGCATGGAATCTAAGATGGATGACATGGAAGCTAAGATGGAAAACATGAAGAATGATCTAAAAGCAGACATGGAAGGTTTGACAAAGTTGATACAAGAAATGTTTCCTAATGGTGAAAAGATAGTAGAGGAAACTCATGATGAGAACAAAATAAATGTTAATCATGATTTCATAAACTCTAATGTTGGAGGAAAGAACCATCATATTCCAAAAATGGATATGAGGAAGTTTGATGGAAAGGATCATGTAACATGGATACTATATATGGAGCAATATTTTGATCTCAATAATGTGCAAAACACACAAAAGGTACGCATTGCAACTTTACATTTAGAACAAAATGCATTTGTATGGTATTGATGGCCTTGCTCCCATAAAAAAGTTTTCACTTGGTCAATGTTTACGGAGGAAATGATAGCACATTATGAGGATACAAAAAGCAACACTTTCTTTAGTCAATTGATAAATCTCAAACAAAAGTGTTCAGTGGAGGAGCACATTGAGGACTTCCAAAAATTGAATATAAGGGTAAATTATATTCCAAAGGAACACAGGATTGATATCTTCATAGGTACTTTAAAAGAGAACATCCAACATGAAGTTCGCGTTTTGGAACCTTATTCATTGGAGAAGGCATTCAGGTTGGCAAGAAAAATTGAATGTAAAATTATGGCGACAAGGAAGCCTACAACTCACTTCTATAAATATGGAAGTGTTGCTACTCCTAGATTTCCACAACCTACAAGGTTGACACCACAACAATTGGAAGAAAAAAGAGCAAAAGGGCTTTGCTACAGTTGTGATAGAAAATACACTAAAGGTCATAAGTGTGCTGAGAAGAAATTATTTTACATAGATTGTGAAGAGGAAGAAGAAAATGAACAAGAAGAGGATATACACGAGGAACCAACCCAAGAAAAGGAAGAAATGAGTCTGACCATATCGTGTAATGCATTGGCAGGAATTACCACTCCTCAAACTCTCAAGATAGAAGGACATATCAAGAAGAAAAAGGTAATAGTGTTGATTGATTCAGGTAGTACCCATATTTTTATTCATTGTAAGGTAGCCAAGGAATTGAATTGTTTCCTATACCCAACACCAGAATGTCAAGTGATGGTTGGAAATGGAGGAACTATAAATTGCTCTGGAAAATGCCATAATATCAAGCTAACCATGGGGGAATATGTATTTAATAGTCTAATTCTTTCCATTCCTATGGGAGGTGCTGATGTTGTACTAGGAGTACAATAGTTACAATCTTTGGGGACGATAACTTTTAATTTTCAAGAACTTTTCTTGAAATTTTTTTCAGAAGGAAAGGAAGTCGAATTACGGGGTATTACAGGGAAGCCGGGAAAGATAATAAGCTCCAATGTCATGAAAAAGCTTCTAAAGAAAGAACAACGAGGCGTAATTGCACATGTATGCTCACTAGAAGTTCCAACATCAAAATCATCTATTTCTGTAGATCTCCAAAAAGTCTTGGACGATCATTCCAAGGTATTTGAAACTCCCAAAGGACTCCCACCTATTCGTGATCATGATCATGCTATTAATTTGATTCCAGGAAGTGTTCCTCCAAACATCAGGCCTTATATATATCCTTATGTCCAAAAGAGCGAAATTGAACGTATGATTGCAAAAATGTTAGAGGAGGGTATAATTCAACCTAGTCAAAGTTCTTTCTCTGCTCCTGTAGTATTGGTACACAAGAAGGATGGATCATGGCGCATGTGTCTGTATTATAGGGATATTAATAAGCTCACCATTAAAGATAAATTTTCCATTCCTGTGATTGATGAATTATTGGATGAATTACATGGAGCAATTTATTTTACCAAGTTGGATCTTCATTCAGGATATCATCAAATTAGAATGAAAACTGAAGATATCCCGAAAATAGCATTTCAAACTCATGAGGGTCATTATGAATTTTTGGTCATGCCTTTTGGCCTTACCAATGCACCTTCTACATTTCAAAGGTTGATGAATTCCATTTTCAAACCCTTCCTTAGAAAATTTGTGCTAGTATTTTTTGATGATATACTAATCTACAGCAGGTCTTGGAAGGATCATGTTGAACATGTTGACAGGGTGCTCAAACTATTGCGGGAGAAACAATTATATGAAAAAACATCCAAATGTTTCTTTGGAGTACAATATGTGGAATATCTGGGTCATATTGTATCTCACGAGGGTGTTAAGGTAGACCCTAACAAAACTAAAGCTATTAAGGAATGGAAAGTTCCCACAACCATAAAGCAATTGCGAGGATTTCTCAGGTTAACAGGGTATTATCGCAAGTTTGTTAAGAATTATGGGAGAATAGCGGCACCTCTAACAACATTATTGAAGAAAGATGCATTTTCATGGACTCCTGAAGCAACTAAGGCCTTTGAACATCTTAAAGAGGCAATGTGCTTAGCACTGGTCTTAGCTACCCCAGACTTCACAAAAACCTTTATTGTGGAATGTGATGCCTCGGGAAATGGAATTGGTGCAGTTTTAATGCAGGAAGGAAGACCCATTGCTTTTGAAAGTCGTCCAATCAAAAGGAAAGTATTTACAGAAACCTATTTATGAGAAGGAAATACACTTCAAGGTAAAAACTAATCATGATAGTCTTAAACACTTTTTGGAACAAAGAATATCTTCAGAAGAGCAGCAAAAATGGGTCACAAAGATGTTGGGTTATGACTTTGAAATAATCTACAAAAAAGGAAAGCTTAATGTTGTTGCAGATGCACTCTCAAGAAAGAAAGAAGAGGTGGAAGCATTGCTTTGTGCCATTTCTATTATCCAACCAGATTGGATAACCGAAGCAAAAGATGAATGGAAGAAGGACAAAGATGTATGGACACTCATTCAAAAGTTGCAGCAAGATCCTAGTACATCTGATACATTTAGTTGGAAAAATGATTCCTTATGGTACAAAGATCGCTTATATCTTTGTAAGAATTCCCAACTAAAACAAAATATTCTTTTGGAATTGCACACTTCTCCTTTAGGAGGACACTCAAGATTTTAAAAAACTACCACATGGTGAAGAAATAATTTTTTTGGGATGGCCTTAAATCTGATATTCAAAAGTTTGTGGCGGAATGTTTGGTTTTCCAGCAGAATAAAGTTGAGACAATTAAGACCTCGGGTCTTCTACAACCTTTATCCATTCCAAGTCAACATTGGGAGGAGATTTCAATGGATTTTATCACAGGTTTACCTAAGTCGAAAGGAAAGAGTGTCATCATGGTGGTAGTTGATAGAATTACCAAGTATGCACACTTTTGTGCATTATCTCATCCATTTAAAGGAAGAGAAATTGCTACTAAATTTATGAACACAATTCAAAAGCTACATGCAAACCCAAGGGTTATTGTGAGCGACAAAGATCCCATTTTTACTAGAAATTTTTGGACGAAGTTATTTTCTTGTTTGGGTACTCAATTAGCTCATAGTTCATCTTATCATCATCAATCCGATGGTCAAACTGAGATAGTAAATAAATGTTTGGAAGGATATCTTCGTTGTTTTGTATTTGATAAACAAACACAATGGGTCAAGTGGTTACCTCTCGCTGAATGGTGGTATAACACTTCCTTCTATACTGCAACAAAAATGACCCCATTTATGGCACTTTATGGATATCATCCACCATCCATCACATCATCTTTAAGGGAAAATTCGAAGGTTCAAGCAGTGGAAGATCACATCGAGCATCAGCAAGAAGTTCTCCAACTCTTAAAGGATAACCTGAATTTGGCACAAATCGAATGAAACAACAGGCAGATCAACATCGCAGCGAGAGAAGTTTTGATGTAGGAGATTGGGTATTTTTACGGCTACAACCATAAAAACAAATGTCCCTCAAGCAAGCTAAGAAGGATAATAAATTATCGCCAAAGTACTATGGTCCTTACAAGGTGTTGCAAAAGATTGGTACTATGGCATACAAATTGGAGCTTCCTGCTTCTTCACGAGTGCATCCAATTTTCTATGTTTCATGCTTAAAGAAGGTTATAGGTGAAAATCTTCCAGTTCAAACAATATTTCCAGAACTTGATGAGGAAGGAAAAATCATATTGGAACCTGAAGCGGTCATGGAAACAAGAACTCGACAGCTACGGAATCGATCAATTTCAGAGTATCTCATCAAGTAGAAGAACTTACCCACTGAAGATTCTACATGGGAGGATGAGAAGTTTATACAGAAACACCCAGAGCTACTCAAGCGTTGAAGACAACACTTTTTGGAGGAGAGGGGCATGTTAGGTCCCTATATTACTAGTATAGTTCCTTATTGTTATTAGTGTAACCCCCTTATTGTTATTATTGTACCCTTGTAACCCCCATATTGTTATTATTGTGCCCTTAAATTATTATTGTTAGGTCGGCTAGGGTTACATTGTGGCCCCATGGACTCCTATATATAGAAAGGAGGTTTTGTAATTTGTATCATCCAAGAATTGTTCATTCATGTAATGTATTGGAGGTTGCCCCCTCGAAGTGGCTTATTTCTAAGGAATTGATATCTCTTTTCTTCTATTTTTGGAGCTGGTTTCACAACATATATACTCTCCAACAAAATGGCATAGGAGAACACACAAACATGAATCCTATAGAAAGAACATGAAGAATACTTAGCAATGCCAATTAGCAACAAGATTTGTGGGTGGAAGTAGTCACTATTGCTTGTTGTCTTGTAAATCAAACACCATTGGTTGCAATAAATTGTAAAACCCATGAAGAGGTTTGGACAGGCCATCCATGCAATTTTCAAATTTAAACATTTTTGGTTGTGAAGCTTACACACGTAATTCTATGACAAACATTATAAGTTAGTCCCCAAATCGAGGAAATATATATTTTTTGGCTATGATGATGTAGTTAAGGGATATAGAGTGCATGATCCTACTTCCAACAAAATCATCAATAACAAAAATGTGATATTTGATTTATCTTCTCTAATTAAACCATATGGTGTAGAAGCTAATTTGAAGCAAGTAGAGGTACCATTAAATAATAAATTCAATTGGAGACTTAACAATCTACAGAGAGAAGGAAGAAAGAAGAACCTTTTAATCATAAAGAAGTCATAGATACTAAATATTTTTAGGAAAATGTGGAAATTCCACAACCAACACCAAGAAGATATACACGAGAGAGAAATCCTCCTAAAATTTATATCGATTTTACTTCATTTGTTCCTTTGGTTATTGATAACGAATAATCTTCTTATTATCAAGAAGAAATAGATGATATCAATAATGCGAAATGGATGGTGGAAATTAAAGAAGAAATGGATACCTTGGAGAGAAAAAAAACTTGGAACTTGGTAGAATGTCCTAAATATAGAAAGGTTGTTGGATGTATGGGTCTGCAAATGGAAGAAAGACATTGATGGTAATTTTTTGAAATATATACAACCAAAATGTTTGCAAAATATTATTATCAGATGGAAGGCATAGATTTCCATGAAATCTTTTTGCTAGTTGTTAAGCTTGTATTTGTTCTTATTTTGTTGGTGCCAATAGCTTTTCTTGATTTGGAGTTAGAGAAATTAAATGTTAAAACAACTTTCCTACATGGATATTTGGATGAGGATACATACATGGAACAACCATAAGGTTTTGCGCAACATAGAAAAATAATATTAGCTTGGAAGTTCAAGAAATTATTGTATGGCCTGAAGCAGCGAGCCAAGCAACGGTACATGAATTTTGATTCCTCGTGATGAGAAAAAATAGTAGAAGCGATTATGACCTTGGTGTTTACTTCAATTGCTTGAATGGTTTATTCATTATCTTAGTGTTATATGCTGACTATATGCTTGTTGCAAGCAAAAGCATGGACAATATGTACAAGTTTAAGGCTCAAATGGCTAGATATTTTTATATGAAGGATCTAGGAGTAGAAAAACAAATCTTGGGTATTTAAATACATAGAATTAACAAAAAATGATAAGATCAAGTTTTCACAACAGAAGAATGTTGAGAAAATACTTGTAAAATTTGAGATGAATAATGTGAAATATGTAAATATCTCGTTCACTTCCCATTTTAGGATTTCTTCAAGTTTTTGTCCTACTAGTGAGGAAGAAAAGAATTATATGTGTTATGATCTTTGTGCCTTAAAAATGATAAGAAACTTATAATTACAATCCTCTTTGAGGGGGAATCCTCCTTTTACAATAAATACAATTAACAAGACAATATTTGATTATCCTAGGACTAAGTCTCCTTTATATATATATATATATATATATATATATATATATATATATATATATATATATATATATATATATATATAGAGAGAGAGAGAGAGAGAGAGAGAGAGAGAGAGTACAATTATAATAAAATTGGACCATGAGGGGTTTTATCCTACATAACAATATAATAATATAAATGTATTCACTCAATATCCAGGAATGAATAAGGTGTTTTTGGGTTAACATGGGGATATAGGGCTTAACACGCCCCTACCCTTCAAAGAAGTGTTGTCCTCAACACTTGACTATCTATAGGTGTTTCCATATGAACAACTCATATTTCCACGTCGCTTCTTCCGTTATTAGGTTCTTCCATTTGATGAGGTATTCAATAATTTCTTGATTTCTTAGTTGCTTTATTATGCCACCATCTCATTAAATAGAAGAAAATATAGATCAACGTTAAAAATTATCCTCTTCAAGGGGGAAACCTCCTTTACATTACATAAATGAAAAATTCTTGGATGATACAAATGCCAAGACCTCCTTTGTATATATAAGAGTCTAAGGGATCACAATATAATCAGAGCCTGCATAACAATAATAATGTAAGGACACAACAATAAAAATAGTGGGCTTCTATGAGGCACAAAAATAAAAATATGGGGACTACATGGGCATAAAAATAACAATAAGGGGGCTACACTAACAATAAAAATAAGGGGGCTAGACTAGTATTATAAGGCTACATTACCCTCATGAGTTCTGAATGTTGTTTTTAGAATGTCTTCAGTCTTCATTCTAATTTGATGATATCCTGAACGAAGATTCAACTTGGCAAAGTAAATTTCTCCATGTAATTCATCCAACAATTCATCAATGACATGGATGGGAAATTTATCTTTAATAGTGAGCTTTTTGAGCTCCCTATAATCCAGAAACATACACCATGATCCATCCTTCTTATGCACCAATAATACTAGAGTAGAGAAGTGTAGGTAAGGTCATTGTTTCTTTACCACATGCACAATACTACATGCATTAAAGCAATGCGCTAATCCAACAAACAATATTACCTTTTTCTTCTTGATATATCCTTCTATCCTGAGAATTTGAGGAGTGGTAATTCCTGGAAATGCATTACAAGGTATGGTCATATTCATTTCTTCTTTCTCTGGGTTTTATTCCTAGTGTATATCCCCATCTTTTGATGTTTCTTGTTCCTTTTCTTGCTCTTCTTCACAATATATGTAAAATAATTTCTTCTCAGTGCACTTATGACTTTTAGTGTATTTTCTATCACAACTATAACAAAGCACTTTCGCTCTTTTTTCCTCCAATTATTGTGGTGTCAATTGTTAGGGTCCTATAATAATAGGGATCATAATTTTTAATTGGCTATTTTTAATCTTTTAATATTGTACATACCTTTTCTTTTTGCAAATGTTTTCAAATATTAAAAAATGAGAAGAGGGTATGTCTTAAAAGAAAATTCAAAGGACCAAAATAAAGAAGATTAAAAAAGGATATAAAGTATGAACCCCACAAAAAGAAACAAAAATAGATCCTTAAATTGTTGCACATTCAAATGCCACTACTTTAGTTTACTTTACTTTTGCAAATAAAATTGTGTGCAGCTTGTCCAAAATGCCACAATTCATGATGATCATACAGTTTAATCTTGGCAGATTAGTAGTTAGGTAGAGAATAAAATGAGCTCATTAGTTTAATATGAGCCATTGGAATTTATAAGGTTAGAAGTAGGTTAGTTTTCTTATTAAAAGAAAATAAAAGGGTCAGCAAGCTCAAATGCACCCAATAAAGGAAGTAAAAATGTTAGGGTAAAAAAAAAGTGTAGGTGGATTACTTTCACAAGTAATGAAAAGCATCAATTGGTTCATCTCATATCACTAATGTCCTTCAAGCACTTTCCCCTTGCTAAAAACCCTATTTCCACTCTTGGAAGTAATTTCCCCTTGTAAAATCCCTTTCCCTTTTGATAATATCCCTTTCCCTTTATTCTAACCCTTTCCCTTCCTAAAACCCCTTTCCCTAGTCAAAAAACCATTTTCCTTTGGAAAAATCACTTCCCCTTTACTAACTCCGCTATATTCAACTAAAACTTGCAAAACCCACTTTTGCATAGTTTTAACGCGATTAATATAATCCTCGGGCCCTGCTTCCATTTTTAACTCAATACCCCACTCAATATGTTTTCCCGGACCCCTTATGATTATTTTAGCATATATGTTATGTATTTTCTCGATCCCCCTTTATATCATTTTGACCTAAAGTTTTAAATCCCCTCCCACTATCATTTAAACTCTTCACGTATATATTAACAGATTTAATATTCCCATATTATATTAATCCCCGATTCATATTTATATTAAAACCTTTCCGCTTTAACATATCCCCGGGTCCCACTTTATTTTAACTCATCCTTTCATTTAACGACCAATTTTATTATATTCCCCGACTCCATTTTTAATATAATTCATAATATAAACCATTCACATATTAAACCCCACTTTATATTAAAACCTACGCCTAAAACCTTTCCCGACCCCACCTCATTTAAAAGGATTTCGGAACACTTGTCAATTGTCAAATCTTCGCTATCAGATCCAACGGCCTACACACCATTTCACATCCCCCGATAGCCATATTATTAACGCTGAGAGGGGGGTGCGAAATGGGTGGTTTTATCCACTGCCCCCCTGCCACGCGGCACCACCAGAGCTTATTGTACCTCCATCCTTAAAACTACCTAACCACCTTTTGGGATGCCATAAACTGTAAAACTACCTCTGTGCCATGAGATGAAACCACTGATATTTGAAATATTATAAACCTTGAGCCATTACGATAAACCCGCCCACCCTGCGCTGTGATAAGCCACCACTATTTGAAAAACACACATACGCCATGTAAAAATCTACAGAGTTTTCGAAAGAAACTCCGCTATTATTTCCACAACCTATCTCTGTTTGAATTATGAAAATGAAAAGGCATTTCCAAGAAGAATTGAAACCCCCATAGCCCGAATTCCTTCCATAGACCTCCCTGTTCCCAGAAGCCATTTTCGCCTCTCTGCAAACATGTATTTTCATTAACAATTATTTTTATTTTGCAGGTAATCAGCATATGAGGAAATTGGATAAACAATTTGATACTAGTTCGAACCTGTTTACTCCAGACCCACATGAAATATATTCAAAAGCTTTATTCAACAGAAGATTATGTGCAGCAATACAACAGAGAAAGACCATTGAAACATAGTCAGTAATGGTTACCAAGGATAAAATATCTACACCAGCAACAGTGCTCTCCAGGACACATTCTTTATTATGCATAAAGTTAAACATGTATTTTTAGTAAAATCCACTTTTACTAAAAACACAGAAACATGAAAGAGTTAGTAATATTTACTGTAAAAGGTAAAAGTAAAAATAGGTAAAAGAGCAGCCAGGTGAAAGAATGCACCAGTTAAAGAACAAACAAAGTAGTCAAATAAAGACAGAGTTAAAATAAAAGACAGAGGAAGAAGAAAACATGAAAGACAAGTCAGCATGAAACAAACAAACACATAACATCAATCAAATAAAAAAGGGACAACTTTCACTTAGTTAGAAATTTGTCACTACATTTTTGCATCCAGATATTTTATTTCCTAGAATAAATCCTAATCAGTTTATAGGATATTTTGTAATAATTTGTATAAATACTTCATCAATTCAAAATATTAAGTGTGGATTCCTTAACATTTCTATAGTTGAATTGATCTACTACCAAAGGGTTTATTGCAATTTTTCCAAGTTGAGAGACAGGACAAGTAATAAAGGCATTTCTCTACAAGATTCATGTGTTGAGATAATTCAGTGAAGTATATTTCAATTGTTCATGTTATTTCCCTAAGTATTCCATAAACTTGCATGTTTTCTAAATTTAAATGTTATAACAGGAATATTATTGCAGAATTTGTTTAAATACACTTTGTTCTGAACTGTTATTCATTTTAATGTTTTCTTCTGATATCTGGCTTTGAGAATCCTTAATTCCTCTCTAATCCTGATTGACCTCTTTCACCTTTCTTCATTATCCGGTTTAAGGAATCCTTAACTGCTCCTTGATCCCGATTGAAAACCACTTCACCACTCAGCCTTTAAGATCCGATTTCGCTCAGCTACCTTGCCCTGTAACACTTCCTTTAGAACTTGATTATGTTTTGTTTCCTTGATATATTGAATCCATAGCCCAATGGAAAATAGACAGGCACTTATCCATCTAAATCCGTAATTTCATCAACAAATCAAAATCAAACCAAATCAATCTTACATAACTAGCCTAAAATCAATTAAAACAACAAATTTAAATCATTAAGGGAGAGCCCTCTCTGAGCATTAGGAAGGCCAGATCCTAATCTCCAAAAGCGGTTGATAGTTACCTCGGTGATTTATTTCCTTAGCCTTGAGAAATTATGGAGTGATAACATCAACCTTGTAGGTTGCAGAAGACTAAGAGCAACAACACTTCCATATTTACAGTTGTGAGTGGTAGACTTCCTTGTTTCCATAATTTTTCTTTCAACTTTTCTTGCCACCCTGAATTCCTTCTCCAATGAATCAGGTTCCCAAAGGTGAACTTCATGTTGGATGTTATCCTTTAAGGTCCCTATGAATATATTAATCCTATGCTCCTCTAGAATATCGTTTACCCCGATATTCAATTTTTGGGAGTCCTCAATGTGCTTCATCATTGAACCCTCTTGTTTGAGATTTATCATTTGGCTAAAGAATGCGTTTCTCTTTTATCCTCATAATGTGTTATCATTTCCTTTGTAAAAATTGAGCAAGTGACAAGTGGTTTATGAGAAAAAGGCATCCATACCATACAAACTGATTGGGTTTTAAATATAAAGTTGCAATGCGTACCTTTTATGCGTGTTGCACAATATGGAGATCGAAATATTGCTCCATCTGTAGTATCCATGTTACTAGATCCTTGCTATCAAACTTCCTCATATCGATCTTTGGAATATAGTGTGTATTCAATCCAAAGTTAGAGTCTATGGAACCATTATTAACATTGCTTTTTTTTCTCATCATGAGTTTCATCTAGGCATTGGGAATAATTTCTTGTAGCGACTTTGTCAAACCTTCCATGTCTACTTTTAAACCATTCTTCAAATATTCCATGTTGCCTTTCATTTTTGCTTCTATACCATCCATCTTAGATTCCATACAATTCTTCAAATCATCTATCTTAGCTTCCATTTCATTTTTGGTTACTCTTTGCGAGAACGAAATTTGTTGCAATTGGTCTCGTAATTTTGATATATCATGTTGCATTTCTTCCTCTTCTTCATGCATCATAGTAGAGCTTTCTGGTTGCTTACTAGGTTTTTCCATTTTCTTGCTTTGAGTCATTTTGGAATAAAACAATGATATTTATGCTTTATTATGCCCCTCGAATCACTTCAAACTGATTTTTCAAACAAAACTTATGCCAATTTAAAAAAAAACACACATTTTTTTGTCTTTGTAGGAGCTGGATATTGAATCTGTTGTATCTCTATAAAAGGTCTGAAATTCGATAACTCTCCGAGTCTTCTTTCCAATTCCACAAGTTAGACAAAATTTGGATTCTTTAAGCTAAATTTATGTCCAATCTCCCATAATTACCTAATTATGGATAAGCTCAGTAGAGCGAACTTGTATGGAGTTCCATGTGTCACTTTTTCAACCTTCAACCCTGAAAACGATACATAAGATACTAAAGTCTGTGTGTTTTCTTCCATGTTTTATGAAATTCAAATCCGATGCTCGTAGAGGAAGACATGACAATTTTCCCAAGGTCACTTATTTGAGATGAAATCCTGGAGCATGCAAAACCCTAAATTCTTTGGACCATATCTCTGAAACTATAGCAAACCAAGATTTGAAATTTGTACACAATGTTCCTCAGGATTTTGACTCTTTGTGGTAAATGTTTTAGCTTCTAGACCTTCATAGAAAAAAATTTATAGCGAAAATTACACGATGTCCTGTTTGTAACAACAAAACCCTAGAATCCAAAGCTTTGATACCAAATGTTATTCCACCAACTCTTAAAATAAAATAAAAGATAAATAAATGACTTAAAAATTATCCTCTTCTATGGGGAAACCTCCTTTACATTACATAAATGAAAAATTCTTAGATGATACACATGACAAGACCTCCTTTGTATATATAGGAGTCTAAGGGGTCATAATATAATTAGAGCTTACATAATAATAATAATGTAAGGGCACAACAATAAAAATAGTGGGACTCTATAGGGAACAAAAATGGAAAAATGGGGGCTACATGGGCACAACAATAATAATAAGGAGGCTACACTAACAATAAAAATAAGGGCGATACACTACTATTATAGGGACCTAACATGCTTAGTCCTTGTTTCTAAAATTGTTTCTAGTTCTAGCATTATTTCCCCTTCTTCATTTATCTATGATAGAATAGTTTTGACTGAGATATGATCACCAATCATATTCTTTAAGTTATAAACATGGAATATTGGATGTACACATGAATATGGAGGCAACAACAATTTGTAAGTCATACTTCCAATCCTATGCAACACCTTATAGGAGCCATAATACCTTGTACATAATTTATTTTTATTCTTTTTTTGCTTGAGGGGAATTTGTTTATATGGTTGTAGTCTCACAAATTCCCATTCCCCCACTTCAAATTCCCTTTCACTACGATGTTGATTTTCTTATTGTTTCATCATATTTTGTGCCAAAACCAATTTATCCTTCAATAGTTTAAGAACCTCTTGTTGGTGTTCTATGTGGTCCTTTACTACTTGAGCCTTTATTGTCCCTTTCAAAAGGTGATGTGATGTGCTATCACTCAGATTTTCCTTGATGTTGTTGGAAGAGGAAAGGGGTCCGAGGTAACCACAAACCAACCTTTAGATACAGAATCTAGCCAATTTGTATCCAGAGAGGGCTCTCTCTATAAAATTTAGCTTTGTTTTGCAAGGTATTAGGCTAGTTATAAAGTCCAGGGGTTTTGTTTGAATTTAGGTTGATGGAATTCTTTAGCTGAGATTAAGATCAAGTAGTTTCAGTCCATTGGGCTATGGAGTCAAAGGATTGGCTGCACTGGCTTAAGTTTTTTAACAAAAGATGGTTTATCAGGGCAAGATAATCAAACTAGAAACAATTATAGATCTAAAGTGAATGGAATGGAATTCAAACGGATGAAAGGCAATAAAGAATCTTTCAACACATTCAAGAGAAGAGAAATAGATTGATTATCAATAAAGAGCAGTTAAGTATTCTTTACTAAATAACCAAAGATGTATGAACTAGACAAACATGAGCAATTAAGAATTCATTGTTTAAACCAGTTTAGAAGAAAACATTTAGAATAATAACGACTGAAATCAGATTACACCTAAGTACTTTCTGATTTAATCCTTTTCGTTAAATATTAAGATAATGAAACACAGATGATATTGTAAACAAATATAAAACTTCAAAACATGAGATAGAGATGACTTATTGATCCTTCGTTTGACACATGAATCCTGAGAAAAGTCTTCTGCCTCAATTCCTTGTCCAGTTTTGCCACGAAAAATTTCTCCAAAGCTCTTTATTCCAAAATATTCAATGTTACATCAAAGTCTAAGAATCCACCTTCAATAATCCGATTAAGGGCTTATTTATACAAAAAATTATTAAAAATATCTCATAACAAAAAGAGATGTAATCTAGGGTGACTCATGAATGAGTTACAATAAATATAGAGACAGATGGTCTTGTAGATAAGGCAAAAAGCAACTGATGTTGTGCTGTTTCCTCCTTTTGAGAATGTGCTGGAGGCAGGACCTAGATTTTGGCTCATTGTTGTCCTCTTCAGTAATTTTGTTTTAATTGCCTTGCTTCACTGATACTCTTTGTTCTTACTGATACACTTTTAACTAAACCGATACTCTTTGACCTTTGTTTATCCCTTTATCCTGTAGTAAATAGGCAAAATTTCATATAAGGACAAATTTTACAAAAGTTCCAACAAATCTTCCCACCATTTATCTTCTGCTATTCTGGTTCGTTGAAGCTTACTCAATGTTTCATCAGCCTCAGTATATCTGAAGAAATTAGGCTGATTTGGAAACAAATGTTTTACTTCATGCTCAAGATAAAATAAATTCTCTAATCTGTCATGAAGATTCCTTCCTGTAGGTAATGTTTCTTTTGATGAAATGGTTGAGGAACTGGCTTGATTGTGAACATGTTTGTCCAATTTCTCAACATAACTTTCCAGGTCCATTATTTTATCTTCTGAAACCATAGGGTTGGGGAACCCTTTATTTAACAAAATATCAAACCTTTCTCTGAAAGCAATGATTTCTCCTTGCATGTCAAAACACCTTCGTTCTAAATTTTGCATAAGAGTTCTTTGAGTAAAAACTCTTTTTATCTCTAAGATTGTTCAAGTTCTGTCCTGAATACCAAGCTCTGCAAGTTGCTGTCTGGTTTGGGTGTTTAGAAATTGTATGAGCTGATTGGCTTCCTCAGGCCTATTTCCTAATTCTTCTCTTGTATTTTCAACTTCATCCAGAGCTACTTTGACCAAATCATTCTGCTCGTATATTATCTGAATTATTCATCTGCCTGAAGTAATCTAATCCAAAGAGTCTCATTGGGACATATCTTGGAAATTTGAAAGGGCACAATTCACATCCATAAATTTTGATTTCAGTATGATTCTGATACAAGTACCAGTCACCTATCTTGTACTGTTTTGAGAGCTGAAGGATTTTCTTGATTTCATTACTGACTCTAGGAGGGGATACTCCTATCAACAAGGTAGTTGCAGGGTGTACAAATAGGTCAATGAACTCATTATAGGAATAAGGGGAATTAGGGGAATTTTGAGTAATGGCCGACCAAAAGATGACTGACCTAGAGTTTCCTTTAGCATCAAGTTTCTGAATATGGAAAGGAAAACTTTCAGACTGATAATATATCATGAGATGATATATGAAAGAAGAATATTTGAATACTCTCTCATTTCCAAATCTCATGAACTGATCATGGATTTTGTCAGCAATATAAGATGCAAAGTCATACTTAACAGCAGGAGGCTGTCCAGGGGTAAAAATAGACAACAATACTAGGGTCAAATGGTCAACATACTCACTAGTATTGAAGCCCATTATTGAAGATATCATGTTTAAAATAAGTCTGCCCTCATTAGTAAAAAAGGTATGACCATAATGGGGAGGGCCTTTAGGCTGATGCTGTGGTAGCATAAAATTCTGGCCAAGACGGTTTAACTCTTCATGGGACAATTTGGTAGATTCCTCAAGTAATTCAGCCATGGACAGGGGAGTGAGGGCTTGACCAGGTTGGAATTGTAGCATCTCATTTATGGACTGAGCAGTTATTGGGAAGAGGACATCTTTACTTGGGGATAAGACTGCTCTTTGGTTAGGATCATAGTTGGCATGGCAAAAATGGATGATTTCAGGAAAAATACGGACTGCTGGGAGAAGGTACATGGGCATATTGGATTCCCAAAGTCCAATTATGTCAGAACCATTCAAATAATTGTCTCTGCAGCGGAAAAATATTCGAAGAGGATTCTCACTGAGACCTAGGTCTTTAACTTGAAAATCCATATTGGCCAAAGGTAAATAATCCAAGTCTTTGTGAGGGGCATTCAAAGGTGCTACGTTTAAAGCCACAGGAACTTCCATTTTTGGTTCTTGTGGATTCAAAAATGGAAATTCGGCTTATGGTGAAAAATTGAGCAAAATTACAGGTCTTTAGGGACGCAATTTGAAATTATGGGAAAATAGAAGACTCAAATAAACTCTGTAGCAGTCTTTGGTGCGGAATTTAAAACGAAAGCCAGGATTTCACAGAGTTTCAATGAGAATTGGGGTAAATACCTGTTTTTAGGAGATGAACAATGCTTAAACAGGTACAGACTGCGGTGGGTGAACGCTGGATTACTGGTCTGGCAGTGGTCTTCAGCAAAATTCAGTTAATGGCACTTGACAGTTGATTTTTTGAAATTCTTTGCATGGAGGGTGAAGTCGTTTTCTGCGTACAAAATAATGAAAAAGACGCAGGTTTTTGTTTTATTGGCAAAGTCAAATGGTGGCGGATTTTTTATTAATTTATCGGGTGACGTCAGCAGGTACGGAAGACGGGTCATGGAGATGGGCGGTTTATGGTTTTCATCGCACAGCTTTTGGTAGAAGGCGGTTTTGGGCGAATGGGCAGTGATTCCACTCAATGTTTGACACGTAGCTTTGTACTGTTTGGAAAACCGCCGGCCCATCGCGCATTATCTTTCGTACGCGGATGGCCAGCGAAATAGATAACAGTCGTTGATTTCAGACGGATCAATCGGACGGTTAACGGGACAGGAAGATGACGGGATTTTAATGGCGCGGGCCCAACGTACTTAATAGTTAAATAAACTCATCGGGCGGGATTTGATTGGCGGGTTAGGTTTTTAATTAATCGTGTGGATTAATTAATTTCGTTTATATGGCGTAAGACGATCGGGATTGGTTTTTTAAACCAGAGTTAAGACTTGGGATATAGAATATACATCGGGATTTTAACTCAAGTTAGGCGTTGGGCAAGGGGAAAAATATGAAAGGGAATGGGATTATTTCTTTTGAAGTTAGGTTTAAACAAACTTCGGGCATTTTTGTTTTAAACACATATCAAATATGTTTAAATGTTTTTCATATATTTTTATTATATGACATATATAAAGTTATTTTTTAACCAAAGGGGGTATAAAGTGGGTTTTTAATTTGAACAAGTGGGGATTAAATACTTTGGTTAAAACTATAATACATGGGTTTTTTGGGATATTATATAAAAGAAGTTATATATAATAGGAGAAGGTGATTTTATAGGGGGTTAATATATAAATTAGAGTTAATATGACCAAGGGACAATGTAAACTCAAAATTCATTAATATAACTAAGCAAGTGAAGATTTAAAAGCAAATTGCATTATAAAAACTTCATTACTTAGACTTAGAATAAAAAATGATTTTGAGGGTTTTTATGAACTATTTCATGATTTTCCTAAGTAAAATAGGATTTTACTTAGGAAAAGATTCTTGGGAGGTGAATGAATGTTAAGTACTTAGGCTTTTCCAATTATTAGGCCGAGGGTCCGGTCCCTCCAAAAGTCAAGGAAATGCCTTGAGCCCCTTTAATCTTCAAATACCTTAGTGCCTAGGGAAATTAGTGAATTCTTTAGGGAAAAATGAAGGGGAAGTTAATAATCTTCACTTTTCTTTGCTGTGAATTTTTTCCAATGTAGTATCTGCCTTTGCACTTGTGATGAAAGTATAATTGAACACATTTAGAACCATCATTCATCACATGTAATTCTGCAACAACATCTACCTACCCTACCTACTTTACCCTGTCATTTTCTCTTCTTTATTAGGGTGCACTTAGACTGGAAAACCCTTATCACACTTTTCTTTTACATATGGAAACCTATCTAGTTCTAACCTTATTACATCTAAGGGCTCAGATTAAACTGTTGAGATCCTTTTATTTACTCTACCTATCTACTTATCAGCCAAGATTAAACAGTTTGGTCAGATTTTATTCTCTATCTAAAACATAAAATTGAAAGATGAACTAGCCAAGCTTAAACTGTTTGACTATTCACCAATTGTGGCATAAAATACAAGTTGCACACAATTTGTTTATTACATCAGAGAAAAAAGTAGTGGAATTTAGACTTGCACACTTTCCTTGGCCTTTCTTTTGGTGGGGTTCATTTTCTCACTTTTTGTCCATTTTTATTCTTTTTACCCTTTGATTTTTCTGTTAGGGTATACCCTCTTTACATTTTTTAAATTTTTTGATTTTTTGAATTTTGGAAAATATGGAAAACCTTTGCAACAAGAAAAAGGTATGAACATATTACATAGCCCATCAAGTCAATCATGAAACATGACACCTATTGGTATAGGAGTCTAACATGATGGATGGAGTATGATATCCATAAAGTCCCATAATTGATTACATTTTTTATGAAGCATGGAAGGATTTTTTATACCACCTTTCTACCAAGGGAAACCATTTGGCCCATTGTGTCTATTTATCATATGCAAAGCACCATATATATAATTCTAAACATTTATTCACATTCTCAATTTTCCCATCAGATTGAGGATGGTAAGGTGAGTTGTGATCCAAATGAGTACCCAAGTAATAAATAATTTAGGGAAATTTTTTTTAGTGAAAATTGGATCTTTGTCACTTGCAACAATCTTTGGTATTCCATGTAGTTTTTGGATTGTTTCCATGAATTTTTCTTCCATAGTACTTTGTTTAAAAGGATGAGAAAGAGAAAAAAAAAGTGCGCATACTTTTCATTCGATCTACCACTACCGTAATGACACTCTTTCCTTCAGATTTGGGTAAACATGTAATAAAATTCATTGTAACTTCTTCTCAACACTGGCTTGGTATGGCTAATGGTTGAAGGAACCGTAGGGTCTTGATAGTCCCTCCTTTATTTTCTTGGCATATTTTTTCACACCCCATCTCTTAAAGAAATTTTAGGGCTTGTTCTTCCTACTATTTTTTGTATAGGCTACAGTCATTATATTCCAAAACACCACGACTTGTTGATTCATTTGTTAAACACATCATGTGCTATATCTACTTTGCCACAATATAATTCAATCATCATAGTCCATGAGTGAATATCTAGTTTAGGAAATTAATCAAACACTATGTGGAAATCTAACAAAATTTTGCATTTGACATACTTTTTGGCAAGCGCAATCTCCAAAGGCCAACTGATGTTAATGTCACAACATGGAAGTTGTCACTCTTATGTAACATTGACCTCAAAGAAATATGGATAGACTTGAGGACTCATATAACCTAGAACAACCTCGTGACCATGGGGGTAGTAGGTTTTAGATCTATTTGTGCTAGGAGTAAACATCAGCTACATGATTCCCATATTAGGCTGCTGCAAGAAATTGGTAGCGCCCTGAAATGTCCCATAACATTCCTACCTTGCAACCACCCTTGTATTCACGTCAGATCATGAATCACCCTTCATATTCCCTACAAATGGTTGGTGACTCCCTTTTGTTAAAATATTTAATAATTACAATTTTTTGGATACTGTGTCAATAACATCACACTGATACTTAGGCTTGGAGTATTCCCTAAAAATTCTTTTACTTAGCTAAGAGATATTTTGGTAATATCCTATCAATCATAAGAATACTTTGATTTACTTCAAGATATTGGGGATTGGCCATTCTCTCATAGTTTTAAATTTTTTAGGATCCACATTTACACCATCTTGTGATACAATATGACCCAAATATTCCACTTCTTGAACCCCAAAGGCACACTTGGAAGGATTTTCATATAGTTGTTTTTATTCCAATAATATTAATACCCTATTAACATGTTGTAGATTCCCTTCCCAATATTTGTTGTAAATTAGTATGTCATAAAAAATACTAGCACAAATTTTCTAAGGAAGGGTTTGAAATATAATTCATCAAGATTTAAAATGTTGAAGGTGCATTTGTAAGTTCAAACGACATAATCTAAAACTCATAATGGCCCTCATGTGTTCTAAAGGTTGTTTTGGGAATGTATTCTTGCCTCGTTCTGATTTGATGGTATCCAGAATGAAGATCCAACTTAGTAAAGAACTTTTCTCCATGCAATTCATCTAACAATTCATCAATAGCATGAATAGGAAACTTATTTTTCATTGTCATTTTTTTGAGTTGTCTATAGTCTAGAAAAATACGCCACAAACCATCCTTTTTTATAACCATCACCACTAGTAAATAGAAATCACTCTGGCTAGGCTGAATGATGCCCACCTCTAACATTTCTTGAATCATATGCTCAATCTCACTTGTTTGTGCATGTGGATATCTATCAGGCCTATTATTAGGTGGTACACTTCTAGGTTTCAAATGAATAACATGGTTATGATCTTGGATAGGTGAAATACCCTTAGGAATTTCTCCAAATACCTTAGCATGATTCTTGATAACTATTTAAATATCCATTAGAGAAAAGGATATATATCTTTAAACATCTAATGAACACAACTGTGCAATTGCACCATGGTTTTCATTTTTTTATCAATTTTGTCTTGTTATTAGAGCTTATCACTTTACTGGGTTTCCCTTGGATACCTCTAAGCTCAATTCTTTTCTTTTTGAGAAAAGTATTATGAAAAGATAATGGAAAATAAGGGCGAATGTTCCCAATGATTGTAATCATTGGAGCCCTAATATAACATCAAAACTACCCATTTGGATTGTAATCATGGGACTAACCAGTAAATAATCCTCCATATTCAACTTAATATTATTTCACTTCCCTGAACAATTTATGGTATCTCCATCTACAATCATCACTTGAAATTCTGGTGCTAGATATATAAAACAATTAAGAAAAAAATATAATTTATAATTGATGAAGTTATGGGTACTACTTGAATCAATCAATATTGTTACCCTTTTCCTTTTGATATATCATCTTGAGGGCTTGTGGAGTACTAATGTCAGCTAATTCATGAAAATATATTGTTGGAGTAGTCTCTTCTAGCTCTAGATCTTGTGAAGTTTCCACTTATTTATCTGCTTCATCTTCACAGTCTATGTAGAATAATTTCTTCTCATTGCATTTATGCCTTTTACTGTACTTGTTTTCACAATTGAAACATAGTCCCTTTTTTCTTCTTTCATCCATTTGTTGAGGATTCAACCTTGTCGGTTTAGGAAAGGGAGCATTATTTTCTTATAGTTATTAGTAACCAATTTTCTAGTGGCCATATTTTTACTTTCAAATTTCCTTGCCAAACTAAAAGCATGCTCTAGATATTTAAGTTCAAAGAGACGCACCTCATGTTGGATATTTTCCTTTAAAGTTCCCATAAATAGTCATAACACTATATCCTTTGAAATATATTCTACTCTGAGACAAAAATTTTGGAATTGTTGAATGTGCTCTATAATTGGACCTTTTTGTCGAAGATTTACCAATTGACTAAATAATGTGTTGCTCTTAATATCACCATAATGTGCTATTAATTCCCCTATAAAAATGGACCAAGATATAACATAATATTTTTCTTTTTCACAAACCTATTGATACCATACACGTTGGTCTTGTTCTAAAAACATGGACGCAATATTTACCTTTTGTAAGGATGCCACTTGGTGTAAATGAAAGTATTGGTCGATTTGAAATATTCGTGTCATAGGATAATTACCATCAAATTCCCCATATCAATACTTCGAATGTAGTATTTCCTTGGTGCAGACTTGAAGCCTTGATGATGTTTATCTTGGATTGAAAATTCATGATTATGGTTCTGCGATTTAAAATTTGTGCTCTTTAATTTTTGCCCCATATAAGATTGATTCTAAACCACATGCTTCTCCTTATGTTCACGATTTCCTTATATCTCCACATCCCTTTTAGGAAGCCTCTCTAAGAGAAAAGTTTCCATGGTAATCATGGATTTTTGTATTTCTTCCTTATTTCATTCATCTTCTTTTCCATTTCTCTTTTAATCTTTTCTTGAGAACCGGAGAAATCCACCTTTCAATATACTACCATCTATTTCATTAACTTTCTTCTCTAATAGAGATAGCCTAAATTCTATGTCTTCACTTTCTTCATGAGTTAATGATAGGCTTTCATTAGATTTAATTAGTGTAGTAGCTTTCTTTGGAGGCATGTTCGAAAATAATAATCACCCTCCTCTTTATTACAACTAATAAAAAAGGTGGGGGGGGGGGGGGGGGGTATGCTAATTAACAGTTAGGTCAATAGTAAGTTATGTACCTTAATTTGGATAATACCAGAATGATTGAAGATTTATTGATATCTCTGAGTTTTGAGGCCTTCTGGATTTGAAAATTTGTTCTGTAATACTCTAATATGTAGTTTCTATAATTCCACATGTGTGATCTGAACTTTGATGTGACAACTGGAAGTTATAGTAACTTTCCCAAAGCTTGTTGATTATTTGGCCTCTTCCCATGAGAAAAATTGTATAACATGCCACATGTTCAATTATTTCACAGTTTGAAAATTTTCATGCAAGAAGATATAACAAAAATACCTAGCTGAACTGTTTAAAATTTATTTCATGATTGTTCACAAACCCTAACTTCCATAGGCTATACATTTGAAAGTACAATGAACCAAATTTTTAAAATGGAACTAGCTATTCACTGAGATTTATCCTTAATATGGTCCAAGTGTCACTTTATGAAGCCTTACAGAAAAATATCTATAGCACAAAAGCCAAATTGCCTTGTTTGAGACTAATTTTCGGAGAATACAAAAATCCTAACTTCCTTGGAGCATATCTATGAAAATATAGTGAGCCAAGATCTATAACTTGGACAAGATGTTTGACGTGATTTTCATAAATATTGTTTAAGATTAATGGTTTAAAGCCTCACAAAAAAATAGTTATAGTGAAAATTTCGAACTGACCTAATTGAGAAAAAAATTAGGAGCATTCAAAAACCTAACTTCCCTAGACCATATATTTGAAAATTTGTGAGTGAAGATTTGAAACTTGATCCAGGTATTTCCCCAGGTTCCTTCTTAATATTCTCCATGTTTCACCATCTAAAACCTCCTAGAAAAAAATATAGTGAAAATTCCACGATGACCTTTTTGAGGTAGGAAAACCCTAGGATCAAGATCTCTGATTCCAAATTTTATGATCATTTACCTTAAAAATGTTAAGATACCAATAATTACAATCCTCTTTAAGGGGGGGGCGGGGGCGGGGGGTGGGAGGGGGGAATCCTCTTAAAATAAATACAATGAAAAATACAATATTTGATGATTTTAAGACTAGTGTTCCTTAGTATATATATAGGAAACATAGGACCAAGGGGGTTCTACCATACATAATAATATAAAATAAAAATTTAATCACTCAATATCTAGTGCTTAATAAAAGGTTTCTGGGTTATCATGAGGCGTATATAGGGCTTAACAATATGCCTTGTGTACCTTACACTAATGCAACACAAATCCCAATGTATGTGATGGTATGTACTAGACCAGATATTTTACATGCAATGGGTGTTTTCAACAAGTACATGGAAAATCCAAGATAGGAACACTGGAATGTAGTGAAATGGGTGCTTCAATATATGAGAGGCACAAGTGATTATTCTATTACCTTTAACAATAGAATTACTTTTGTATGCAATTATGTTAATTCATATTTTACAGGTGATTTAGACAAGAGGAGGTCTACTTCATGTTATGTATTAATCTTTCAATAGGATACATTAGTTGGATATAAAAGCTTCAGGAAATAGTTGTTTTATCCAATGTAGAGGTAGAATATATGATTGTCTCACATGATTTCAAAGAGGAAATTTGGTTGAAGGGCCTTCTGGGTGAGCTCAGAAGAGCACAAAACAAAGTAATTGTATTATATGACAGTCAAAGTGTTATTATTTTAGCTACAAATCCAGTTTATCATAGTAATATAATATATATTAAGTATCATTTTGTAAGATAGGTCATTGATGGAGGTGGCATAGAAATTAAAAGGGTCCGCACTCAAGAAAATTCTGCAGACATATTTATGAAACCACTGTTGTTAGAGAATATGTGGTGGTGTTTGGATTCTCTTAGCTTATAGAATAGGTGATGAATAGGCTTGGGCAAGTTATTAGGTAAATTATTGTCAAAGTAGATATTGTTAAAATATGACAACAAGAAAATGTAAAAACCAAAATTTACGAAGGTAAATATTTGGTGGTTAGAATAATGATGTTGGTTTATGAAACTGACGATAATTTTGTAACAATACCTATTTCATTTTATCACTAAATCCCGAGAGTTGAAGAATGTAAGCATGATTGTAAATATTTCGTGATTAATAAAATACCTTACCTTTTCTCATGGACTTTTATCTGATAAACTGACATGGTTTGACCACATAAATTGCATATATTGTATATTATTCTAAATCTTGTCATTATTTCTTTTCTCATATTAATGATCATTATAGACTTTGAAAACCGACAAAAAAAAATTCTAACAGACAAAATATCATTAATAATTACAAAGATTCTTAAATTCCATATAAGCTCCATCCTTATTTTGATGAACCATCTTATTAATACTAATTCCACTTATCTCTTTAAAAAAAAACAAAAAACCATTAATATTTTTTAGAAAATTATAAATGTTAGATTAAATATAAGTAGTAAAATGATATTTGTATTAAAATCTTAGAAAAAAAAAAACACTTTTTTTTTATAAACTTCCATAAAAATGTTTGATAATAAACATAAAGATCATATAAACTTTACCAATTATCCAAGCACTTCTAAATATCATAAAATCCAAACAAAAAATGATAATGATGCACTCAACAACAAAAGGAAAATCTTTTGAAAAATGTGGTGTCCCATAGGTGCCCCAAAGATACATATCCCAAAAAGTTATATTGTTGTTAAGAGGGGAGAGAAAACCAAATATTAGTATCCAGAGAGAATAAAAGGAAACTCTTTACCACGCATTGAATAATTTTTAATAGTTTAATTTGTTAGAGGATACCGAAATTTATTGACACATAATTTATGCAAGAATCTAAATGCTAACAAAACAAATTATATATGTCATGAAAATATGTAGTAGCCAACACATTCAAATCTTAAGGGTGTTATGTATGGACAAATATTCAAATATAAAAGACACACTTTAATGATGGAAGGGGAAAATGTTATAAATGTAGAAATAGTTCTTTTCCATATCAATTGCATCAATAAAGTTGGTTTAAACCTTTATGACTATCATAATCATACATAAATTTCAATAAATTTCAATGTCATATTTCTCAATGCTAGTTTGAAACTCATAAAATGAAGCCGAGAAGGTACATTGCCGAAGAGTTCGGAGAGTTAAGAGAGGAATAATAATCATAAAATTATTACTTACCATAAGGAACCCGAAATTACTTTAAACTATAGTATTCTACCACAAAGATTAATAACGAAAACATTAACAAAGGTTGATGTGACACTTGAAACCTGCAAGAAAATAGGCTGGACATTACTTTAAGATTAAGTACATTTTCATTTGATTGATGATTTCAATCAAAATAATGAACATGGAAAAGTTAATTTCCAAAAGATTATATTGAGCAGATCTACATGACCAACTATGATTCTACCAAATAGAAATAGAAACTGAAATATTCTAGTCAATGCTCCCTTTTCCTATAGATGTAACTGGTAAGAAGTTATAAAGTTGGTAAAATATTTATAGAAATTATATTTTTCTTTTTCTTTATGGTATAAAAATGTTTTTGAAATAATAATTGTATGAGTATCAAAAACAATATCAAATTGTATTATGTATGTTTTTCTTACTTAACATCAATTTTAAATATAACTTTATCTACATAATTTTCAATTCTAATATTGTAATCCATACAAGCACAAATAATCCCAATGGCTTCCAATGAACATTTAACGTAATTGTTTTCTACAAATAATATAAAGTAGGTCTAGATTTATTAGTAATTAAATAATGTTTTTCCTTTCATTCTCCAAGCAACTATTAAAAAGAAGAAGAAATAGAATAACGGAAGGTTGATTAGAAATTGAACATGTAGTAGCATGAATTTGCAACTATTCCATATTAAAATACAAATATATGAAAACTAAATATAACTTGTGTTTCTAAAAGCATTCAGTACTATCAGAAGTTAAACAAAAATGTTAACTCTTCTATGCAACCATAGGCATTGTAACAAAATCACAACACCATCTACTGGTGGACATTCATTAGTACTCCCATCATTATTACCATTCCTCTCATCATGGTTACCATCACTCTCCCATTTTGTTCAACATCACTTGGTGATGCCCTGAAGTCCACTATTTAATATTCTACATAGAATGCAAAAAATCCACAAAATAACTCCATGTAATAAAGGCACAAAAGATGAAACAAATCATTTTCAAACAATCTAACATAGTTAAAGCATACTTTTTGTTTCCACAATAGCTAGAATATTTTTTAAATGTGATTTTTCTATTTCCTATGTCAATACAATAGATTCAATTAGACTAACTTAATAGTCATGGAAAACTCCAAGATTAAAATAACAAAAGATAACTTAGATCCCAGAGGAACAACTTAATCATGTAGTAAAGGGAGAGGAATTACTTTTTGAGCTTTTAATTGTTATGAAAAACTGTACCCATTGGATCTAAATAGCTAGGTATTCTAACTTTAAAGACAATTTTATTTAAAAAGGGTCAATTTTATTAAAAAAGTAAAGTGCCCTTTTTGAAGAGTGTTTTGTTTCTAAGTTTCTACTCCTCTGAATGAATGCCTTTAATGCCTTGGTAGTTGTACTTCTTATTTTCCCAAGTCAAATTAACTTACCAATAAGTTATACAAATTTATTCATAATTGCAAAGAATAAAAGGACAAATCTTCATTATCTATGTTGTAAATTTAAGCTAAAAGTAGAACTACATTTAAAATAAAAGAGTTACATGCCCCATGATGTATTTATTACCTAGGAATAAGGCTATTACCAAAATGGTGACCATCCACTCAACCAAAATAACATTATAAGTAACTTTAATGCTAATCCCAAAAATAAAGATGGGTTGGAAAAACATGGCTAAATCATGTTTTAGCTTAAGATTTTAATAAATTGTGGATCTTACTACTTCGATAATCATACCTAAAAAAAATAAAGATAAAACAAGGCAAAAATATTCTATCATAAAACTTCAAAATCATTATCTAATACATTTTGAAATAAATTGTATGATCTATATAAACAATTTCCAATTTCCAAAATATAAGTTCAGAAAATCAAATTTAAAACCTAAACCTAAATTGTGTTATAAAAATAAAGAAAAACAACATATATTTCAAAATCATAGGCATCATTCTCAAACTAAAAGAATTTGTATATTAAATAAATAACTAGTAAAATAAAATAAACTCAAAATAACTTTGTTGTAGCAGCTACAACAACCTCAATTTTTTTGACACATACCAAAATTTGGAGTCCCCCCTCTCTTGCTTTTTAAGTGATAAACATCTCTATGATTGGGATTATCGAACCCCCTTCTCATATCATGGGCTAGCCACACTTGTGCACTTTTTGAAAGATGCTTAGTGCATCAGATCTACA